>JADRCD010194082.1:34853-55226 GCA_019843815.1 Montemys delectorum | reverse complement strand
AGGAGAGGAGAGGAGAGGAGAGGAGAGGAGAGGAGAGGAGAGGAGAGGAGAGGAAAGGAAAGGAAAGGAAAGGAAAGGAAAGGAAAGGAAAGGAAAGGAAAGGAAAGGAAAGGAAACATAAAGAAGGATTTTGCTTGTTATGGGTTGAAGACAAGCTCTCTAACAATTCTCTAATCCAAATGGCATTCACTGGAAGGAGAAGAAAAAGAGCGCAGTGGATCTGGATCAGAACATCTTTATTTAAATCCAGACTCCAGAGCAAACAGCTCTGAACCTTTAAGCAAATCACATTTTTCTCCAGCATAATATTTTTATTGATTATTTGGGAATTTTATATAATGCACCATGGTCACACTCACTTCCTGTTCCTCCCAGGTTTACCCTCCTACCCTTGCATCCCCCTAAACAAACCAACTAGCAGCCCACCAAGTCCCATTTGTCTTACCCATCTACTCACTGGAGCATGGTCAAATTCCCAGTTAAAGCCCCTTAAAGAAACCCGAGTCCTTTCCCACCCCCACCCCCACCCCCACCCCTACCCCCACCCCTGTCAGACCCATGGACGGTGAGGAGCTGCGCTTCAGCATCTTTATCACAGTTTTTAAGGGCTCCCTTCGATCGCTACCCGTCTGGACTGTTTCTTTTTTGTGGGGAGTGGAGTGGAGGGAGGAGATCATCACAGAAGCCTTCCATGTCTCTCATTCTCAGTTATGAATCTGCAGTTACAAACACCACTGCAGAAGAAGCTTTCCTGCCCATAGCTGCCAGCACCACAACAGACCCGCGCCATCAACATGGTCTCTGACAGGTGATGCCTCTAAATCTCAGTATGGTTGTTGGGGGAAAGTACACCCAAGGGAGTGCTTCGCATGGGATTCTCTGGTGGATGCACTAGTGGCCAGTGGGAAACAGAAAATGTGGACGTTAGAAAGTCAGACACAAATGTAGAAATGGAAGTTTCTTTTTTAACTTACTTTTTGGGGCTATAAATTTTCAGCCTTCAGTTACACTTAAGATACTTGTATTGACAAGGAGAGGAAATGGAGAACGCTGTGCTTTGAAGTGGAAGAGTAATAAACCTTAGCTTCCATCTGCAGTTTTTATGAATCAGCAAAGAGTCATAATGATATTTTTCCATTTAAAAAAGAATGCCAAGGGGCAAACAAAGCCTACATCCATCGACATGTTCCACTAACTTAGAAGCACCCCACCCCCAGCCTAACACAGAGAACCAAAGTGAGCAATTTCCTTTTGAAAAATTACAGGAGGAAGGAATTCTATAAATCATTTAAATAAAGATGGATGCTTATAAATGTATAAAAGACAACAATTTTGAGTAATTTTAAGCCCAAACCACAATTTTGTCTTCAGTTTTTGTGCTAAAAATAAAAGGGTAAACATTCATTAAAAAATTATCCACAGCAGATGACTCTTCAGCATGGAAACTTCCAGGTCTCCCTCGAAAGTACACACTCAGCTTCCCACACTGGGATCACAGAACTCTAGAATACTGAAGTACACATTCTCAGCTTCCCACACTGGGATCACAGAACTCTAGAACACTGAAGCACACACTCAGCTTCCCACACTGGGATCACAGCATTCTAGAATACTGAAGCATACTTTCAGCTTCCCACACTGGGATCACAGCATTCTAGAATACTGACGCATACTTTCAGCTTCCCACACTGGGATCACAGAACTCTAGAATACTGAAGTACACATTCTCAGCTTCCCACACTGGGATCACAGCACTGAAGCAGCAGAGGAACACATGAGCTCTTACAGGCAGGCCCTGAAGAAAAGCCTTTCCCTTCCCCAGCTCCGTCTGTAACTCATAATGTGTTGTAATTTGGTTTTACTTTTAACTAAGTGCTAATCACCTTTTGATCTATATTTTGACCCAACTATTACTCAAAAGTGTTTTAATTCCCGAACTTTTACAAAATCTCCAATATTTGTACTTTGGCTTCTAGATTCACTAGTTGTTAGGTGTTAGTTGGAGAAAAAAAAAACTTAATATTTTCTTGTTCTTTTTAGATTTTCTTAAAAGATTAATTGTGACATATTATTAACTCAGAAAAGGCTCCATGGCAATTGGAAAGAAATCACTGACTTCTACTGTGGTTGGGTGCAGGAGTATTTATGTATCTGTTGGATGCATTTGATCTAGTATTACTCAAACCCAATTTATTCATATTGACCTACTGGATACTTCCATTTATTACTGAATGTTGGATATTGAAATATGTTTTATCATTGTGTTTCTGTCTCTTCCTATCATCTGGTTCATCAATATTTGCTTCATATGTTTAGAAGTTCTAATATTGTATAGATGTGTGTTTACAACATCTAGATTTTTCTCATCGGTTGTCCTTTATAATGCATTTTGTTTTGTGTGACAGTTTACTGCTTAACAGCTATTCTGTTAGTTAGAAAAATAGATAGATGATGGATAGATAGATAGATAGATAGATAGATAGATAGATAGATATGATAAACAGATTGTAGATGATAGGTGACAGATAGTAGATGGTAGATAGAGGGATGGATAGAGATAGATAGATGGTAGATGAAGGGATGGTGGGTAGAAAGATAGTAGATGATAGCTAGATGGTAGATGGTAGATGAATAGATAAGTAGGTAGTATATGATAGATAAACAGATAGTAGGTAGATAGATACATAAGTAGATACATAGATACATAGACAGCTAGATAAACAGACAGACACCTTTGCTGTTGCTTACCAGCTTGCACAGCAAGCCCTTTTCTACCCCATCAACACTGCTATAACTGTACTGAAACAATCAGACCAAACAGATTTTCACAAATATGACTAAAGAGTGTGAAAAAGTAGTCCAAAAGCCAGTGTCACAAGTGACAGATAAACAAAGGGCAATTCTGAGTACAGAGAGAGAGAAAGAGAGGCCCACACCCAGGATGCTAAGGGAGAAAAAGAGGCCCACACCTAGGATGCTAAGGGAGAAAGAGAGGCCCACACCCAAGACGCTGATCTATTTTCAGAGAGATACCAAAATAACAAATACCTAAGACAAAGGAAAGAAGGCAAAAGCATGAAAACCAAGAAAGAAAACTAAATCTTTTGGACTCAATTAAATTGTGTATCTAGAAAACAAATCTCTTAAGAGAATTTACTAAGCGTCTCTGCCAATTAATCTACTCAGTGCGACATCCTGGAACCCACATAAGGAACAACTGCAAGATGCTAAAAACAAAGAAAAGTTTATAATGAAAACAAGACAGAGTACTGAGTGGTGAACCTATCGAGAGAAATTTATAAGTTCAAATATTACTAAAGAAGATAAAAGGCAGCCATCTCCAATTCATGCTCATATGTGCATCCAGTCGCCTCTCCTTTGGGAAGGCAAAATAGCATTCTTTAAATATTTGGTAGACATTTAAAAACTCAGAAATACTTTAGTCAAGTAATAAATAAAGATACTTATGAAAAGTCGTTTTCAGCAGTGTGAATAGAAGGCACAATAAATCCAAATTCATAGATACATTATCAGCAGTGGGCTACACCTGCTAACTTCCCCACTTTGCTCAGATCAAACCAGAAGCAGAAGATTAATATCATACAGGGAAATGACCCAAAAATAAAGGCAACTGACCATCACTTCTAAAATATGGAGGAAAAATGGCACATGTATTATTTATTGGAAGAATCAGGTGTGTAAAATACCAGTTTGAAGTGCAATCTAACAATTATCAGTCTTTAGTAAATTCCTTGGTCAATGAAGGGTTAAGACATCAAAAAATGAATTGTTAAAAGTATTAATACATATGAGTCCTCTGTGGTGTTTGTCAAAATTAATAGCAAAGGTATATAATATGGCATATCCTTTAAATGACCTGGGTTGAAAAATACAATCTTCCTGTCTAGAATAAAGCTTTCCAGGAATATTAAACAGTGCAATCATACCCAGAGCAAATGTCCACAGTGAGAGTCTTCATTTGTCTTAGTATATCAGAGGAATAGAAATAGAGGAAATATCTAAGTACAATTATAATAAACATCTCAAGAGAATATATCTTTGAAGATAAGTCAAATACATATTGATTATTCATCTACATCAATCTATCCCAAGTCTACATTTTCCTAAGAAGTAAATTTAGAGTAAACTTATTCTAAAGTAAAATTAGAAGTAAACTTAAAGATATTCACAAGTATTCAAGGCATAAAATATTTGATCCTTATACTTGCAATTTACCAAATTATTACTGTTTAAGACTATTGGGTACATAAATTTAATACACATTAAATATGTAGATATGTACTTATTTATACAAACAGGTCTACAAACAAAGTCTTAAATGTTTAAACATCAGATGTGTATAGTTCTTTTTTTTTTTAACTTGTATTCCTACACAAGAATCACCTTAATGTTGATTTGTGTTATGTGCCAACTCTATTCTAAACGTGAAAGAGCATCCCGAGAAGGCTGCTGCTTTCTGAAGAGGAACCTCTTTGGCATAAAACACATAGGAATCAAAAGGGGGAAACTGAGTTAAGTGAACCGTCCCTAATGAACCGACACCCCGCAGACCAATGAAATCCGGTTTCACTTACTTTAGGATAAAGTGCAGAACTCTCTTTTTCTCAGGCTGCTGTCTGATGGTGTGTTTTCTTGGCAGGTCTATTTCCACCGGCGTCTTTGGAGGGAGGGCCATGACATCGATTGAGGGGAAAAAGAGTCTGGAGAGAGTGTTAGCGATTCTCCACCCGATGTACTTGGAGAAAACTCCTTCTCCGGAGTTTGGTGTGCCCTTTGTGCTGAAAGGGTCAGCTGGGTCATTCAATTCAGCCTGTTGGGGCAAAGCAAAACAAAACAAAAACAAAAAAACAAAAAACAAAAAAACAAGCAGTTGGAATATGGTCGAATGAAAGAAAAATCTAGTTATGTAATGGAAGGTAATGTGTATGTTTTCTTTGACTAACAGTGCCTTCTTTCTATTAAACAAGAACAATCATGAGCTCAGTGGGTAAAGGCTTTTGCCACAAACACCATTGTCTGAGTTTGATCCACAGAACACACGTAGAGGAGGAGAAAATGGATGCCTACAAGCTGTCTGCTGAGCTCCACAAGCACACCTGTGTGTGTGAAGCACAACACACACGAACACAAATAAATGTAATAAAAGCTTGGTGAAACTAACCTTTGCGATAACCTCCCCCCACCAAAAAAAAAAAAAAAAGCAATACTCAGCAAAAAGAACAATTATATATTAGTTCACAGTTAAGTAATTTTTAATGTGATGGTAAAATTCACATTTTAAATATAATGCACTTGACATACAGAAGTTTAATCAACAATTACAAGCACTTGAAGTACTGTATACTTCATTACATTCTTTACTCTGCATATAGTTTAAAACTCCATTAAAGTGACGACAGCATTTCTATAAAGTGGATTTTTAAATCAAAGGGAGTGTAGAAACAATGACGTTGCATTTAACTACAGTTGAAAATGTTTTAGAATTTGTATTCTTTTTTTTTAATTTTACTTTAATGCCACATAAAACATGAAAACTATGTATATTAATCAGGTACCATATTATATTTCAAAGCATATAGATTCTAATTAATGGCATACACCAAAGCCATGATAAGAGTACACAATATCTGAAATGTTTCAGCAAATTCTATGCAAAGTGAGAGACTGTTTGAAATCTCCAATGTATGTTTCATACCACCCACGACTGAGTTCTGAAATATTCAAAGGCTTTCTTTCTTTGGTTTGACTTGGCTTTTTGAAGATGCATCTAGAGGAGGAGAGAGTGGATGCCTACAAGCTGTCCTCTGACCTCCACAAGCACACCTGGGCGTGTGCAGCACACACTAACCATCTCAAATGCTTTGCCTGACATTTGTAGCTCTTGTATCAAGTTTGAAGAAGAGGACTTTACAAGTTATTCTTTCTCTGAGATGAATGCTTTTCCAAATTATCACAGATTCTTACCCACACCTAATGTCTGTGCCACCCTCCAAGCAGAACCATTGTTCACTGAATCAGTTGGTGACTGACTTTATGGATAGACCATCTTAATACCTACACCATTTCTTAAATGAATGTAACCTGTTCTCTGTGGCCTGAGAATAAAGTCACTCACTCAAGTCAAATAGCTTTGACCACAGCAGGAAGTCTGTATCCAAAAATTGTGCCTACAATTCATTCCTTGGCTTAGCAGAACTATCAACTCTCAGCTTAGCTATGATGGAGGTAAAATCCTTTGGTGATGTGAGGGTCTTTGAAGTACAGCCTTATTACAATGAAATCCAATGTCTAAAAATTGTTCTTATTTTGGGCTTGTACCACAGAAAGAGCCAAGATTTTAAACTCTACTAAATACAAAACAAACAAACACAAAGACTTTATATATTTATGTTCATTTAAGAAGATACTAGTAATGATGTATTATTTTGAAGTACACAGTTAATATGTTTGGAGTTACTTGAAATTTATACTGAGAAAAACATATGTATTTGCAGTATTGCTGTAGACAAGCATCTACATAACACTGTTAAATTGATTGTTTTATATCAAACAACTTTTATAATACTCATTTTTATTGTTATAATATTTTATAAATTTTAAGGAATATGACAAAAAAGATATTGTAGATATTGAAGAGGGGGTCTCTGGGAGGAGTTGGGGTACAAAGGGAAACAAGAATGTGATTTAATTATTTACTTAAAATATGCCTTTAAATGTTAACAAATTCAGACAAAGTGAAATCATGTAACTTTTCTCATCACAATGCAATAAAAGTTAAAAAAAAATAAAAAATAAAAAAAAGACACAGGGTAACACTGGATACAAAAACCAGATCCGTTTGCCTGCATCCGAGAGGGCACCCATTACCATCAAGAATAAGCAACACCACAGAGGGAGGGTGGAAAAAGCTAGGCCAAGCCGGCGGCCCCAAGCAGCAGCCCGTGCAACCACTCTAAGATCTGACAAAACAGACTTCAAGCAAAAAATGATCTGAGAAGATAGGGAAGGTCACTGTATATTCATCAAAGGGAACAATCCATCTAGAGGACACTGCAATTTTAAACATTTACACACCAGACTCAAGGGCACCCAAGCTCATAAAAGAAACACCGCTACAGTTCAAATCACATACTGACCCTCACGCACTGATAGTGGGTGACCTCAATACCCCACTCTCACCAATAGACAAGTCACCTAGATGAAAACTAAACAAATGCTGGGGTTGATAACTTCCTAAGTCAAATGGACCTAACAGGTATCTACAGAACACTTCACTCAAACACAACAGGACATACTTCCTTCTCAGCATCTCATGCAACTTTCTCCAAAATTGACCACATACTCAGACACAAAGCAAGTCTCAACATATACAAGAAAATTAAAATAAACCTTGTAAACCTTGTATTCTATTTGACCACCACAGATTTAAAGCTGGGTAAACAACAACAACAACAACAAAAACCAGAAAGCTGGGTACAGGAATCCTCCTCAGCTCCTCATTGATACTAAAGATGTGCATCTTGCAGGAGAACCTACAACGTCTCTTTGCTTATCTCTAACTACATCCTAAACATTTGTCTTTATAAACACAGATAAGTGTAGTCTTCAACCCTTATCATGGACACTTCTTTTTGCAACAGGTCAGGCCCTCCACAGGAAACCAAAACCAATCAAAACACAGAGCCCAGCCCCAGCAGACACATCTACAAAGCACTCCCACACCCAAGGCTCGGGGAAACGGCTGAAGTTGGGGCAGGATGGTTTTAAGAGCCAGAGGATGGGGAAGTATGCTGTGACATTGTCTCTCCTAGTAATAGCAGACGCTATATCCATAAACATGAGCTGAACAAGGACACCAGCAATAGACCCGCCAGGGAGGATAAGTCCTCAACCCTAAACAAAGAACTATAGACAGCTAAGGAATGCTGAGATGGACAGAAATGGTCTCCCCCAGGGAAAGCACACCAATTGGTTATTCAGTATCAAATGATCAAGTCTGAAATCATACATTTGAGTGGCATTCTCCAGAGAGCAGGTTGTATTTAGGAATGCATATGCATAAAATAACAATTATTAAATAAAGGGGGCCATGAATTTGAAGGAGAGTGAAAAGAGGTATATAGGAGAGATGGAGGAAGGAA
The DNA here is from genome assembly GCA_019843815.1 of Montemys delectorum. Lineage (NCBI taxonomy): Eukaryota > Metazoa > Chordata > Mammalia > Rodentia > Muridae > Montemys > Montemys delectorum. Next base: position 47,064 of record JADRCD010194082.1, on the reverse strand, counting down.
GAGGCATGGAGAAATGCTGTAAAATTAAATTAAAATCTCAAAAACAGACAAAAATATTAAATTAAAACTTTTAAAGTAATCTTTCTGTATTATTCTTCCTGGAAATTTCCAGGAAAGAATACAGGCTCTACAGCTTTAAATAACTGAAATTAGGTTTTGTTTTTCCATATTACCAGGGAATATAACTTTTCTGGGCCTGTTTAGTAGAGTTTTGTCCTGACTAGAGTTAAGTGAAATCATGTGGAATATTTTTCTGGTAGACAGTGCAAAACTTAACAGAATTTAGCTCCTTTCATGGCTACCTAGAACTGCTCCTACACCCAAACTAGAAATTCCTGGCCTAGCCTTTCACTTCTCAAAGCCAGTTTGGTCCCCAAATGAGACCATGTTTATAATTCTATAGGCATGGTCTATATTCACCTTCCTCCTAACAAGCGACACATCAGACACTTTAATGCCATCTGTGCACAAATTTAAGTCTTTACTTCTTGTCCATACATTTAACAAAGTGTTACTAACCATCTCTTAAACTCGACTCCTACTTATTCTTACCTTTCTCTTGCCTGTGGGGCATGTCTCAACCCCCACCTTCAGCACTCTGTAAGTATTTACGTTTTCATTGAACGTCCCTGTTTCTCAGGGATGTCTCTGTAGGCTTTAATGAGTCAGGGTTACAATTACTATTGGATTATTAATAGTTTTGTTTGGGGAAAAATGACAAACTTTTAGTGCGATGTATCTTGGAATTAAATTCGTAAGAGTAGCATTCCAGAGGATGAGTTCCTACAAACATATCCTTACCACAGGCAGAGACAGATGTCTGCCCTCCGATTTGGTGGTAGGGATAAAGACGGTGAATCTAGCATGCCTGCAGGGTGGTGTGAATCTAGCATTCCTGCAGGGTGGTAGGAAAATAATAAATCATTAAAGTAGAAAGTCTCCCACGGAATCCAGTAGCGATTCAAAGGGGGGCGGGGGGAAGAGCTTTCCAGAGTCCCAAATTTTGAATCAATAATTAAGGAAATGTAGAAAATACAACAAAATCTGAGCTAACTTAGATTCCTAGCGATGGGAAATGGCTCTACATTTCCTATGTAATATTAGAGCTGAAATTTTACTTGCTTTGCAAAATGCTTTTCCAAGTTTGATGCTTAATTATTACTTTCCATGGGAATCCTAATCACACAAAGGAACAGAGCGAGTAACTCTTCGTCATTAAAAGTCTGGTCGTGAGGGCATCGGTTTTTCATTTCCTCGGACCGTGATACAAATGGAGAATAACTCTACCTTTGTAGGAACATTAAAGTTTTCAATGGACTGATGTGCAGGGTTAAAGAAAGGACTGAATGAGAACATTATGTTTCCCACTCACAAGTTATGTGGTTTTCTGCAAGTTATTCGTCTCTCTGTAACACTGAGTTGAAGAGGTATTAACTTGCTCAAGAGATCTTGTAAATGTTAAACGTGAAAGTTGACGGTGTTTTCTGGCTCTTTCTGACCTTGAATCTCTTCAATGTCAGCCCCACCTTTACATTTACTTTCAGAAAAAATGTGATACAGTACAAACAGCAGAGCTTTGGAGTAACATTCACTGACAGGGCGTGGACCACCTAGCATTTACTTCAGTAGTTACCATTATTCCTTGCATTGGCAATAGTGGTAGGAGAGCTATGGAGCTTAATGGAAGAGGTGGATGAGATGCTTAGTATTTTGTTGTGCCCATGCGCAGTCCAGGCTCTGTGAGTATGCGCACTGCCTTAAACATAATGTGACTTCAGCACTAGGTTGCTAAGAATCTAAAGAGAACACATCTCCAAAAACATATCCACCCTTCCACATCCAACTTTCCCATTTATGCCAAAATACAAGCCTGGCATGAAGGAGGAGACAGGCAAGCACTGAGAAGCAAAGGATCGCTGTCCTTCTGCCCAACAGGCAGCACTCAGACTACGGAGACATCACCAAGTTTAAAACTATTTTATGTTTAACCGTCTTGCCATTGAATTACAACCACAAGGGGTTTTATCTGATGAGTCAAAGACACCCTGAATAAAGTTACACACTCATTGGAGCTATTTGCATTTCTCTCTGATGTTCCAGGTCATGTGGCAGACGGCGGAAAGCCTTCAGACACGCTGGCTTCTCCTGCAGGTGTCAACATAAGCTGCTGACTCAGCAGCACTGCACGGTCCCCCTCAATACGAGCCTTTCTGGAGACATTTCAAACAGGACACATTAATTAGCATTTGCCTCTTAGGCCACTCTGACAGGATTTTCTTTGTATAGGGTTTATAGTCACTTCGTTGCACAAAAGGACTCGTCTTTGGGGATCTATTCAGAATTGATTTTCATCTCAAATATTCTTGTTAGATATTTCACCTCTCCTCGAACCTTTAAAAGCATTCAATATCATGAACAGATATAATGAGATTACTGATGGCAGCCTGTTATTATGGATTAAAGTATATATATATGGTATAGTCTAGTACAGTCAGCAATGGATTTATCAGCATTGAAGATGAATTGAAGTATTAAATTAAAAAATTCTTCATTAAATTTAAAAGTCCACCATACAAAATGTATATCAGATTTTAATGCATGAGAAGATTTCTATTTACCTCTGACGCATTCTAGTACACATGTTCCCCACATGGTGCTTGATACATCATAATAAATGTGTCACACCGCTCCCTGGAAGTTACAGTAGTGTCTGACAAGAACAATGGTTGGGGAAGCAAGGGGGTAGGACAGAGAAGAGCAAAGCTTGTGTTATAGACACAGTCACCAGCAATACCCCAAATGAGAGTGTAATACATTTTTAACTTCAGCCAGACGTCTTAAGACGTGAGCCTTCGCTATACAGGTGTTGTTTTTAATGTTCCCTACTCACATGGAGTAGTAAGGGAACAGCTAAAAATAGACACACTTGAGTCACGAACATCTTCTAGACAGTTTATATCACCTTCAAAAGAGGCATCAGGGAAGACGTGTAGGATGGTCCTGTGGAAGTTATGAATAAGCTAGTCATTAAAGAAGCATGCGCACACAGAATAAACAACTAACCCTTGAAGGCTTTTATTGCAAATTAATGCAATCAACAGAGTGTGAAAGGAAGAAATAAAGGAGAGAGAGGTTAGTCCTGGGATGTTCATGTTTTACAGTAAAAAAAAAATAAAAGCCACTTGCTTAGAAAATATTCCCACTCAATCCAATTTAAAAACACGACTTGAATGGAGCCAAAGCATTCAGCACAGTAACCTGTGGTGGAATGTGCTCATTTCTAGAATCTGATTTGGGTTTGCCTTACTTGTCTATGTGACATTTGGTTATCTGTCATGCTATGATTGCAGTAACTGTATTAAGAAGGAAGGATATAAAAATATGAATGGATATGTGTGCGCTTATCTGAGAAGGTGGCGCAGAAGGGTAAGATGACTACTCATTGGCTCTGGGATTCCAAAAACCCAAATTCCATAAAGCAATACCAGCAGCACAGGGAAATAGAAGCTGGAGCTGCCAGCGATGCTCAGAGGTCCTTGGCCAGCTACTTGAGTTGGCTGAATGGAAAGTATGGGAGTTTTTAATGAACTTAACTTACAGACTATTTCCCCTGGACCATCTATACCATCAAGTGCCATGAAAAACCTTTTGTGACCAAAGACATGAGAATGAGGCAAGAAAAAACCACTGGATTAGTAATAAAGCAAGCATCAGCATTTGCATCCGATCTGTGCCAGTGTCGAAGGCTCAGCCGATGTGACCACCTGTTTTATATAGAGCTGTCAGGTTTTTTTTAAACTTTTATTGAATTATGATGAGAAAAGTTACATGATTTCAATTTATCTGAATTTGTTAACATTTAAAAACATATGTTAAGTAAATAGAATTAAATCACATTCTTGTTTCCCTTTTGTATCCCCCACTCCTCCCAGAGACCCCCCCTTCAATACCTACAATATCTTTTTTGTCATATTCCTTGAAATTTATAAAATATTATAACAATACAAAAGTTATAAAAGTTATAAAACTTGTTTGATATGAAACAACAATCAATTTAACAGTCTTGTGTAGATGCTCGTCTACAACAATAGTGAAAATAACATTTTTCTCAATATAAATCTTAAATAACTCCAAACATATTAACTGTATACTTCAAAATAATACATCACTACTGGTATTTTCCTAAATGAACATAAATATATAAAGTCTTTTTGTTTGTTTTGTATTTAGTAGAGGTTAAAATCTTGGCTCTTACTGTGGAACAAGCCCAAAATAAGAACAATTTTTAGACATTGGATTTCATTGTAATAAGGCTGTACTTCAATGACCCTCACATCACCAAAGGATTTTACCTCCATCATACCTAAGCTGAGAGTTGAAGTTCTGCTAAGCCAAGGAATGAATTGTAGGCTCAATTTTTGAATACAGACTTCCTGCTATGATCAAAGCTATTTGACTTGAGTGAGTGACTTTATTCTCAGCCCACTGAGAACAAGTTACATTCATTTAAGAAATGGTGTAGGTATTAAGATGGTCTATCCATAAAGTCATTCACCAACTGTTTCAATGAACAATGGTTCTGCTTGGAGGATGGCACGGGCATTGGGTGAGGGTAAGAATTTAGTTCATTAGCTGTGATAATTTGGAAAAGCATTCATCTCAGAGAAAGAGTAACTTATAAAGTCATCTTCTTCAAACTTGATACAATAGTTAAAAAAACAAGCAAAGCATTCAGTCTTACTCTTTGTTGTTCTCTTACAAGCCACTTCCCAATTTAATTGTCTACGTCTCTTTTGGCTGTATAAATACTTTTAAAATATGTAAGCTGTTCTGAAAACCATAGTATAGTATAAAAACATGAATAAACAATACTACTAATAGAGAGGCTGAGATAGGAGAAGCAACATCACCAGCCCGGGGATGACACTCTCCACAGTGAGCTAGGCCTTCCCTAGAGTACTCAGGATCACCAGCCCGGGGAAGACATTCTCCACAGTGAGCTGGGCCTTCCCCTATCAGTCATCAATCAAGAAGATTCACCACAGCTTTATTCACATGACAATCTAATAGGGCTTTTCTTTTTTTTTTTTTTTTTTTTTTTTCCAGTTGGGTTTCCTGCTTCCAAAGTGGCCCTAACTTGTATAAAGTTGACATAAAACTGGCCAGCATGACTTTGCCAACTTGACAAATCCATAGGCGCTATTTAACTATTAACTTTTCTATTTTGTTCATCCTCAGGCTATCATATCAATAAATATAAATATGTAATATAAACTATATTACAAACTTAAAATTCCTACAATTTTTACAAATTCCAGCACTTTAAAATGCAGTCTTTTTTGGAAGAAAAAAAAACAAAATTCTCTTTTAACAAAACTTCAAAATCTCTTTAAAAGGTCAAAGTCTTTCAAAATCAAAATCAAAATAAGTAAAATACTTTCATATTCTAAGAGGGAAAACCCCTGGGCGCAGTCACGATCTAAGCAAAATAAAACCAACTCCAGTCATTTAAAGCTCGGTGTTAGACTTCCGGGATTCACTCATCATCCTCTGACTCCTAAGGGCTGGCGGCAGCGCACACAGCTTGTCCACCGGCTTGGGGCAACCCCACTTTACAGCTCTTGCTGCTGCCCTTGTTGCTTGTCCCATGGCACAGGCATCTCGAAAATGCTGGGGTTTCTTATTGCAACTGGGCTGCGCTTTGACCTAGCTCTCCTGGGCTCTCTTCATGATGCCAATTCTCAACTCTGTATGAGCTCTTCAGCCCTGGAGCTTCAACTGCTACTGAAGCTACACCCTTGCCAGTGGTCTCTCACGGTGCCAAAGCTCAGCTGCTCTACACAACACCTTTACGCCTGCAAAGCCAATAGCACCTGGGAGACTCTTATATGTGATCAAGTTCATCTGCGGGCAACTGATACAGCCTGACCATCTCTAGAACGCAGCTTCTGTGTGCTGAAACTGAGGAAACGCTCCCCCAAAGACTTCGGCCCGGTGGTGCAGGTCTTAACTCCTGATAATTCCTCAGCTCCTCTGACCAGCATGTACTGTCCCAGCAAAGCAACTGTCTCATTTAACTTCTGGTTTCTCCATAGTCACAGCTGACTTCCTCAGCCCAGCTGAGAAGAACCACAGATTCTTAGTTCAAAATCGTGAATGGCCCCCAGAGAAGCTGTAGGGATCCCCGACTTCTCTCTGAAGCCCCACAAGCCAGGCCTCTGTCATCTGCACTGACCTCAACATTTTTATTTCTCAAGTTCCGTTCAGAACAGCCTGCTGAGCTCTTGACTCTCAATGGCTTTTCCAGCCCAAATTTCCAAAATCCTTCCACAGTCCTTCCCAGAAGATGGTCAGGTCTGTCGTAGTACCACCCCATGATCTTCTGTCCATGTCCATCTTAGTCAGGATTGCTATGTCTGAATGGAACACCATAGCGAAAGCAACTTTCAGAGGAAAGCAACGTGGGGAGGAAAGGGTTTATGTGGCTTACACTTCCACATCACTGTTCCTTATTGTCTTAGTTGGGGTTTTACTGCTGTGAACAGACACCATGACCAAGGCAACTCTTATAAGAACAACATTTCACTGGGGCTGGCTTACAGGTTCAGAGGTTCAGTCCATTATCATTAAGGTGGGAACATGGCAGCATCCAGGCAAGCATGGTGCAGGAGAGCTGAGAGTTCTACATCTTTATCTGAAGGCTGCTAGCAGAATACTGGCTTCCAGGTAGCTAAAGATGAGGGTCTTAAAGCCCATGCCCACAGTGACACACCCACACCAACAAGGCCACACCTCCTAATAGTGCCATTCCCTGGGCCAAGAATATTCAAACCATGACAATTGTCTAAGGAAGTCAGGACAGGAATTCAAGGAGGACAGGAGGCAGGAGAGGATGCAGAGGCCATGGAGGAATGCTGCTTACTGGCTTGCTCCTCATGGCTTCCTCCACAAGCATATGCAAAACTCACACCCAACCCGCTCAAGGTTTTCTAAAGGGAGTCAGTACAATATAGGTGTGATTTCAAGCATGTGGGTAACCGTGTATCTAAAAGCAAGTTAGCTAATCCTGGGGAAAATATGAATCCTCATTTAAAATTTTAATTTCCACATCTGTAAAATAAAGGTAAAAATAGCACGTTATAATTTTATGCTAATCTGATAATTAAGGCAGATATAGGACACACAGCAAATGCTTTATCAGTTTTAATAATACTATTACTGCCTTGTATTGTTAATGATAAGATTGACCCAGAGAGTAGAGCATGCACATTATTTTACTGCTTTAGAGGTGGCGGCAGCCAGGAATTCAAGGCTACCCTCTACTGTAAAGCAGTTTTGAGGCCAGTCTGGCCATATTTAAACCTTGTCTCAAGCACTTAAGCAAACCAAAAATACCACCACCAGTGTGGTGAAGTAAAATCCCATGTGTTACAGCTCTCAGACTCAAAACTTGCTGTATAGGAGCACTGCTCCTGAACACAACCATTTGCTTAACTTGTCGTTTTGAGGTCCGTCGCTTGAGCTGGGAGCAGCAGAGGGATGCTCACGGTTTTATCAGACTCCCTTGCATGTTGTCGGGTTCTACGGAGATGAGACAGGCCAGTCTGGGGCAGGGAAGGGGATGAGCCAGGGAGACTCTGTTCCCTGCCAGGTTTTATTTCATCTTCTACTGAGTAATGGACTTTGGGACAGGACAGTTACAAAGTTCCAGGAGAAGACACAAAAGACTCCACTTTGCATGGCTCTGTCAAATGTCAGCTTGCATAAAATGTGTCATTATCCAAATCAAGTCATATGTTCACGTCAGAACTCAGAATAGGAAAAAAGATGTCAATAAGAGAGTCTCAAATAAAATGTAAGCAATCACTGTATACTACAATTTCCAAAGCAGTAATTCAATATTTTAAATATATATGTAGGAAATTTTGTGTGCCAATTCTATACTACAAAGTAACCAAACAACTAAAATTCAATGAAGATAGCTCTCTCTCCAAATTGCTTTCTCTTCAAACAAACAAATCTGAAATCCATTTAGAGTCTTCATTTTTATGAAACCAACCAAATATCTACCCTTTGCTAGTGTAAATGCACCTTTAAATTACTGCCCACTTCTGCCCAATCCAAACTGTACCCGTCAGGTGGAGTCAGGCGGAGACTTTCTCATGGCAGTTTATCATCTGTGAAACGTTCTCTTACCAGGCCATGTTCCACCATTGACTACAGTCATAATTTAAGTTTGCAGCTCAAATACTAGTTGAAGAGAGCAATAGTTTATCTCTCACTAATATAAAATTGTATCTGTGAGAGTGTGTAGAATGCGCACTGTGTTTTGATGGGGCCACCCATGTGTTTACTCCCCCACGTAAATGATTGATATGTTTGAAGACTATGTTTACTGCGGGTTTTTTTTTATGTTTGGATTATTGTTTCAGACTTCTTTACATTCTCATATTAAATAAAAATAGGTTTAATAAGGACTTGATAAGTATATTTTCATATTCTTACTTTTTATTTTTTAGAATGTATTTGCAGTTTTAAAAAGAACCAGGCCTTAAATTCTAGCACTCAGCAGGCAGAGAGACACAGATTTCTGAGTTCAAAGGAAGCCTGGTCTACAGAGTGAGTTCCAAGACAGCCAGAACTACACACACACACACACACACACACACACACACACACACACTGTCTCAAAAAAATTCCTTGAAATAATCCAAGTGGCTCAATACAGCCAATTCACTGCTGAAACATGGGTTTATTCAACTGAGTAAAACCTCTTGAGGCTGATGCTGACGTGAGACTGGCTGCTTCAGACTGATCTAAATGCACACTGGCATGATTAATTAACAATATTCAATCAGATCTGTTCTTTCCTGGATAAATAAAAATTCAAATGCCAATTAAAACTCTAATACATTTTCTCCTTAAATGTTTCTTACAGATACAATATCAGTATTATTATTTAATAATGGTAATTTAGAAGATTTTTTTATTCATAAATGGACAGTCTACAAGAGGGAACGGATTGCCTGCCTATGGGCTTATGGTGCAAATCAAAAGTTCAAGAATGTGGCAACTGACCTTTCTAAAAATATCCAACATGAAATTCTTACAACATTCATGCAAAAAGCTTTATGAAGCAGATGGCCACTGAATCGAATGCTTGATAGTGTTGCTAGCAACGTCAGTAGGACGTGCTCTTGCCTTTTCCAGTTTCACTGATGACACAATCCTGACTCAAATCCCTGAAATCCTCATTACAGTTAAGGGCATGTCCAACAACAAACGTGTCTGGAATTTCAGATCTGACCAAGTCTTGCCTGTATCCAACACTTTGAGAGGTCGTTTTCACGAGCTTACTTGGGACAGTGAACACTGGGGAAGTGAACCGGTTGCCCCAGGAGAGCGAGGCTCACGTTGTTTTCCCAGGATCGACTATGATGTCATCAAGACATTCTTTCTACAGTCATGGGAATGGGTCTATCATTATTTCTGTTCAACGATCGATGCAATACAGCCAGTTAGGAAAAAATGCATAGCTCCCCCTGAGCACACCAAAGGCCACAAGGTCACAGCCTCCCATCCCTTCCATGACATCTTTAGCAAGTTTTTCATTCTATCCATAAATGGCTTTGAGGAACTTTTCCTCATCCTCAGAATAGCAAAGAGGCATCCAAAGTAAGCCTAGAGCACGGCTTGATTCGTCCTCAATCATCGCCATGCTGGGGCTCTGGGGTCACCAAGACGGGGCCAGCTGGTGCACACCGGCACGGTGCACTGAGGAGAAAGCCAATGAAGGGTTTTTGCTATCTTTTTTGGTTTTTGGTTTTTGGAGACAGAGTTTCTCTGTATAGCCCTGGCTGTCCTGCAACTCACTCTATAGACCAGGCTGGCCTCGAACTCAGAATCTACCTGCCTCTGCCTCTGCCTCCCAAGTGCTGGGATTAAAGGCATGCACCATCACTGCCCCGGAGGGTTTTTGCTATTTTTAAAATTATATTAGTCTATAGGAAACATAACTTTTACTTCATTTGTACTATCTTAATAGTAATCAAATGCAAAATAAATTAAAAGATACTTCATACGTTAGGTATCAGGATTTGTGTCTGGAGATCATATTTTTCCTGTTCAGTAACTTAATTGGCTCTCTCTGATTCTAAGCAGAGTGATTGTCCTTTGGTCTTCATCATATATGTTATACTTATGGTGTATTATTTAGTACCAATGAGTACCAAATTAAATTTACATTAAATTAATATAGCTGCTTTCAGGAAATTCTAATTTAGAATTTTCTCTGAAGAAAACTGGCCTCCCCATCATTTCCTGGTTCAAGTAAGTGAGACCCTTCTACAACCTAAGTGTCAAAAATTCATGCATGGCCACTGAGCTTCTGACTATCCCAACCGTCTGCTCATTGCCTGAGTATGAGGCTCCACTTGCATCATCTAGTGTCTGCTGTATTTGCTATGCCTGATTGACTTATGAATTTCAAATGTAATTATATATAGATATTTACTAAAACGTTGAAAATAGAGGAATATTTTACATCAAATGATTGGCCCTGAAAACACGCATAAAAACAGAATTCTAATAATAGAATACACAAACATGAGCTGGCTTATGGGGTTACGGTGTCATCCCTTTGAGATGTGAAGTGGCATGGAAAATAGATAGCTCATCAGAGAAGACTAGACATAATCGAAAGAGTCCTAGAAACAGGAAAGGAAAGAATAAAGGGCCCTGAGAGGCATGAGCTTCCCACTCTATTAAAGTAGTCCAGAACACTGACTGCCATTCCTGTTAGACCCTAGACAGTCTATACAAAGTCAAGAGTGAGGTCCACAGAGAATATGAGAGTATGGAGAATTTCTGTCCCAAGTTCCAGTAGAGGGACTACAAGGGGATGTAGTGGTGGTCACTACAGTTGATTTTCTTCTTACTGGTTCATTCTGAGCTCTCAGTCAAGAGAAAACAAAGATAAACTTCAAGTAGAGGTGATGGCAGATTGGTGAAAGCAAAACATTTTAGTTCCAGTGGACGATCAATTGTCTGCGTTCTTCTGGGGAGGGGGGAGGCAGAAATATTTCCTAATCTTATGTAGTTCCTACAGATTATCAATTGTGGAGAGCGGCGGTATGCTGCTCCTTAAAATGGTGCCGCTCTCCATGGTAACCGCCAGCCCGACAGTGGAGCGCTCTCCATGGTAAACAACTCCTTATTTGGGAATGAGGTGGTGAGATTGTCTGGCTAGATCTGGTGACCAAACAGGGACCTATGGAGAGACGGTATGTGGCTTTCGATGATTGGCATGCACTAGTGCTTATAAGCCCGAACCCAGGTGGGGTCCAGGTCACTGCCTGGAAAGAAGCAACTCCTGATTAAACTGCCTTGAGAAGGAACCTGGTTGTCTTGTGTTTGCCTCCCTGCTGGTTGGGGACTGCGCCGGACAATCAATCACATCATACTGAAGATTAAAAAGCTGATGAGTTAAAAGTTTGATTTTTCTACTAAGAATGTAGAGCACAGACTCTGAATCACCAACTCGCTGACCTACCTGTCAACATTTGTTAAGCCCATAATAATGAATTACAAAATCAAACAACTAATCACTAATTTAAACCCGAGAAAGAGCAATAAACTTCAATGACAGGAAAAATATATATAATTTAAACTGATGAGAAATTAACTTCAATGAAAATAAGATGTAAGGCCAGGCAGTGGTGGTACATACCATTTAATCCCAGCACTTGGGAGGCAGAGGCAGGTGGATTTCTGAGTTTGAGGCCAGCCTGGTCTACAGAGTGAGTTCCAGGACAGCCAGGGCTGCACAGAGAAATCCTGTCTAGAAAAAAAAAAGAAGATGTAAAGAAGAAATGACAGCACTTTGTAAATGGCCAGGGTGTCAGGTGGATGAGACGCTACTACTTAAAGGAGGGAACTGGCCTGAGCCATGGTGACTCTATATCAGGCTGCAAAGTAGCAGTTCAGGAGACTAGGCCTGAGTTTCTGCTTCCCAGAACTGGGCAAGCCAGTTACTAGAACAACCACAGGCTATGTAAAAGGGACCCCTTCCCAGCTTGTAAGAGCCAAACTTGCAGCCGAGTAGGTACCTCCCCTTCTTTGGCATGAAGCAAGAGGAGTCAGTCTGAATCATAGCATCAACCAGACCCCCAGAGAGACAGAATCCACCAATCAAGATACAGACCATCTACCC
>JADRCD010194082.1:13822-34843 GCA_019843815.1 Montemys delectorum | reverse complement strand
CCCCCAGAGAGACAGAATCCACCAATCAAGATACAGACCATCTACCCCTCCCCCAGAGAGACAGAATCCACCAATCAAGATACAGATCATCTACCCCTCCCCCAGAGAGACAGAATCCACCAATCAAGATATAGATCATCTGCCCCTCCTCCAGTGAGCCTCTTCTTGGATTTAGTGAATTCAGTCGGGGTCCTCCCATCCTGATGGAGTTGGGCCCCTGCATACAGGAAGAGACGCCCTTTGCTTTTGCATACTCTTTGAGTCTGGGATGTCACTCTTCAGCAACTCCTGGACCCTAACACTGCAACGTCATGTCTGCATTTTCAGGAGAATGACTCAGCAACTTCAAAATGTCTCAAACTTTTTACTATGCAAATTTAGACACGTTTGAGGGTGGGTAATTAACTCACTGCTACAAGCAAGCTGTAAAGCAGCCACGAAACATGAGCGAGTTGTAGGGTTTCATCAGCATACTTATGAATGCCTCTAAAGGGAACAGCCTGAAACAGGACAGGTTCCCTCCTCTTGGTGAACTTCTAGGAGCTCGTTAGGGCCGTGCCTCAGACCTGGGCCGTCATCGGTGCTGCTTACCCTGACCACTCAAAGATGGAAACCCAAATGACCACAAGGACCGGCTTACTTGCACAATCTCATTTATGGCTATGTCCAAAGCTAAGAGCAGCTCATGACTTGTTTCAAAATTCCAAAATAAGGGGTGGGGAAGCTGAGCTGGTGTCCACCCAGCCTTTGGTCTGTAGCTTCATGACCTTTTTTTTTTTTTTTTTTTTTTTTGGTTTTTGGTTTTTGGTTTTTGGTTTTTGGTTTTTGGTTTTTCTAGGCAGGAGAAATAATAATTCAGTTGGTTTCCTTTGTATTGTGGCTATCTTCAATTCCCTTAAGGTATTTCCCAACTTTAATTTCTTCATGTGAAGTTTATCAACATTTGATATTAAGTTTTTATATTAAATATAAATGTTCCCTTCTTCCATAGCTCATCTTAGAAATAATAAGAGACTGGAAGTTTTAATTTTTTTTTAATAATAAGAGACTGGAAGTACAACTTCTATGTTTTTTATTTATTTGATTAGCAGAAATTATATTTACTTTGTAATATCAACTCAACAGTCCCAGGCAGCCTATTCATTGGGGACTTCTTGGCCTCACTTTCAGAGAAGGACTGAGAGATAAATACACTCAAGGTCGCCCAAGGGCAGCACCTCTGTGATGGCCTTCAGCTTGCACCAGGGCCCCTGGCTTCTGTATTGCCCATCACTGGGCTTTCTCTCTTCTGTGTGTCCAGTAATCGCTCTTCCTGTAAGCAAGGTTAGTATCCTTGAGCACTCAAAAGAACAGAAGCTGTGGGCTTTAATTTGTTTGCAGACCAGGCGATTATATGGAGCTGGAATTTAAACTCTTGTTTCATTTCTGTTCATGGCTGTTCCAGTAGTGAGTTCTGGCAGCTTCTTGGCATTTTTCATGTACTATATGACATGTTTCCGGTGGAGAGCCGCCACACCCAAGCACGCAGGTCGTCATGACTAAGTACCATGTTAAGTGATGTGGTAATGAATGCGTTCGTCTTGATTTCCTACAGGCACGAGATCGATTTGATCATTTTTGTTTTCTCAGAAATCCATTCATTCTCCTCCTTGATTGGCCAGGGTTCTCAAAAAGACTATATAACCTATAAGATGAACATACATTATAAGAGTTTGTTAGATGGGTTCACGTTAAAATAGTAACAAGAATTTCACACTGAAGAAGCTGAGAACTCCTCAGTTGCTGGGTCGCTGGGGCGCGCTTGGTCGCTGGGGCACGCTGGGTCCCTGGGACTGGGAGCCACAGCAGTCGTAGTCCTTCAGTGGCTGTCTCACATTGGAGAAGCCAGCTGTGCTCAGACCGTGAGGCTGGGTGTCTCAGCAGCCGCAATCTGGTGTCAAGAACCTGGGAGGTTCTTGGAGAGTTGCGTGTCCTTAGTGAAGGATGGAAGCCTGGGATCACCAGTCTGACATCAGCAAAGGGCTAAGCGGCAAGAGGGTCAGGTCAGGTCGAGTCCCCTCAGAGCAAAGGGGAAGCCGAGCCAGCCGAAGCTGAAGACTCAGACTCCTCCTTCTGACCACGCCTCATTTTATTTGGGCTCCTGTCAGGAGGTGCCACCCACACCTTCCCACATCAATTGCAGCAATCGGGGCTTTCTTCTTCTTTAGTTACATATTTGACTTTAATCATTAACAATTACTGCTCAGCTAAATCAAAGCCATCATATCATATGTAGTAGATAAGTTATTTCTGGAATTGTCTAAGAATTCAGAAATGTGTGTGTAGCCTTGGAGGATGGATTTTTTTAATATTACTAAAAATCTAATCAACTTATTTTCTCTCGTTCATTTCGTTTACCTCCAACTCCTTCCATATCCTTTGCTCCTTACTCCCTAGTGGATTTCTGACTTCCTTCCCTCTAATTCATATATGTGTGTAAATATGCATGTGCATAAATATATACATGAATAAACAGATAAACACAACCTGTTGGGTCTGTTTGGTGTTGCTTGTATGTATATGACATCAGGGCTGACCACTTGGTATTGAATGACCAATAAAGGGGCTCATCCCTAGAGAAAGACTTCTATAGCTCTCAGCCTCCTCCTTTAGCTGCTTGTTTTGTTTGGTTTGATTTGGTTTGGTTTGGTTTGGTTTGGTTTGGTTTGGTTAGGTTAGGTTAGGTTAGGTTAGGTTAGGTTAGGTTAGGTTAGGTTTCATTTCGTTTCGTTTCGTTTTGTTTCGTTTCGTTTGTTGTCTGAGGATAGCCCCTGGAGATTTCCCTGTTACATGTTAGCATGTCTGCTGCTGTTGTTGTTGTCTGGGTCTTGTTTAGATGGCCATATCTCTGAGGTATCATTGAGTGGAGCTTCCCTGTTATTTCTAAGAGAAGCAACCTTACAGCACACTACCCTCCCCCCCCCCGCCCCCCGGCAGGCTCACACAGTCTTTCCTCCTCTTATCCTTTGATATTCCCTGGATCCTACGAACAGGAATTATGTGGTAGGTGTTTCCTGTGGGCCTCGGCCTCACGTGATTGACCAGTCATGGTGATCTCTGTCTATTGAAAAGAGAAGCTACGTTGGGGAGAACTGGGAGCTACAGTAACTGTGGGTTTAAGGATATGCATTTAGAATACAGTTGGAAGCTATGCTGTTCTAAGACCCACAATTTCACTAGCCTTAAGTAGTTGGCTGTTTCCAGTACCAGGAATGATTTTGTTTCTTTTGAGTTAGCCTTAAGTCCAATTAGAGAGTTGTTGCTTAGTGGTACAATGCCACTACTGTACCCTTAGGAATAGCTTCCCTTGCTGGCTATTATGGTCCAATGGCTTCAAGGCTGGGTAAGACTGTTGGATGCTTCCCCCACCCACAGGGAGAAGGCGTTTAGGTCAGGGTCTCAGCGTCCTCTGTGCAAAGTTCATGGTGTCTTCTTCAGCAATAGGACTTACCTTCTATCTCTGGGAAGCAGCCCCGTGTGGCTCCCTACTCAGGTGATTGCCATTTGTATCGAGTGGACATTAAGACCAGTCATCACACTCTGTACTTTCAAATACATTGGCATAAACTTGTTTTTAAAAACCTAGTAATTGTTTTTTTAATCTTTATTTATTTTTAATACATTTTTTATTTTTTATTGATTTAAGTTTTATTGCATTATGATGAGAAAAGATACATGATTTCAATTTATCTGAATTTGTTAACATTTAAAAACACATTTTAAGTAAATAGAATTAAATCACATTCTTGTTTCCCTTTTGTAGCCCAACTGTTCCCAGAGACCCCCTTCAATACCTACAATGCTTTTTTGTCATATTCTTTAAAATTTATAAATATTATAACAATAAAAATGAGTATTATAAAAGTTGTCTGATATAAAATGACAATCAATTTAATAGTCTTATGTAGATGTTTGTCCACAGCAATACTGAAAATACATACATTTTTCTCAAATTTTAAATAACTCCAAACATATTAACTGTATATTTTAAAATAAATACATCACTACTAGTATTTTCCTAAATGAATATAAATATATAAAGTCTTTATGTTTGTTTGTTTGTTTGTTTTGCATTTAGTAGAGCTTAAAATCTTGGCTCTGACTGTGGTACAAGCCCAAAATAAGAACAATTTTTAGACATTGGATTTCATTGTAATAAGGCTGTACTTCAATGACTCTCAAATCACCAAAGGATTTTACCCCGATTGTAGCTAAGCTGAGAATTGACAGTTCTGCTGCACCAAGGAATGGATTGTAGGCACGATTTTTGGATACAGACTTCCTGCTATGGTCAAAGCTATTTGACTTGAGTGAATGACTTTATTCTCAGCCCACAGAGAACAGGTTACATTCATTTAAGAAATGGTGTGTATATTAAGATGGTCTATCCATAAAGTCATTCACCAACTGTTTCAATGAACAATGGTTCTGCTTGGAGGGTGGCACAGACATTAGGCGTGGGTAAGAATCTGTTTCATTGGCTGTGATAATTTTGAAAAGCATTCATCTCAGATAAAGAGTAACTTATAAAGTCCTCTTCTTCACAATTGATACAATAGTTACAAGCATCAAGCAAAGTATTCAGTCTCACTCTGTTGTTCTCTTACAAGCCACCACCCAAGTTAATTGTATATTTCTTTTGGCTGTATAAATAATTTTGAAATATGTAAGCTGTTCTGAAAACCATAGTATAATGTAAAAACATGAAATAAACAATAATACTAATAGAGAGGCTGAGATAGAAGAAGCAAGATTTCAAGACCATTGTGTGGTACACAGCCAGACACTGTCACAAACAAACAAGCTGAAAGTGTATATGGATTATACAGTATTGTACCTTTTTCTCCAATTACCAAATTAGAGAGACCATTGGATGACAGTCAATAAATTTCTAATTCCTTATATTTTTGGATTTCAATCAATTAGAATATTTTGATAATATTAATTTTCATATTAAGCATTAAAAAAAGTAATTGTTACTTCCTGCTGTTTTTGTTGTAAGAGGTGGGATTAGGTTTGTGTGGGTTTGTTGAAAGATTACTTTCTTGCTTCTTCTAGGATGTAGTTTTGCTCCTTATATTGGTCTTTTCCATATATTATCCTTTGTAGGGCTAGATTTGTAGAAAGATATTGTGTAAATTTTGTTTTGTCATGGAATATCTTGTTTTCTCCATCTATGGTAATTGAAAGTTTTGCTGGGAATAGTAGCCTGGGCATTTGTGTTCTTGTAGGGTCTGTATGACATCTGCCCAGGATCTTCTAGCTTTCATGGTCTCTGGTGAGAAGTCCGCCGTAATTCTGATAGGCCTGCCTTTATATGTTACTTGCCTTTTTTCCCTTACTGATTTTAAAATTCTTTCTTTGTTTAGGGCATTTGGTGTTTTGATTATTATGTGACAGGAGGAATTTCTTTTCTGGTCCAGTCTATTTGGAGTTCTGTAGGCTTCTTGTATGTTCATGGGCATTTCTTTCTTTAGGTTAGGGGAGTTTTCTTCTATAATTTTGTTGAAGATATTTACCTGCCCATTACATTGGGAGTCTTCACTCTCTATACCTATTATCCTTAGGTTTGGTCTTCTCATTGTGTCCTGGATTTCCAGGATGCTTTGGGTTAGGAGCTTTTTGCTTTTTGCATTTTCTTTGC
The DNA here is from genome assembly GCA_019843815.1 of Montemys delectorum. Classification (NCBI taxonomy): domain Eukaryota; kingdom Metazoa; phylum Chordata; class Mammalia; order Rodentia; family Muridae; genus Montemys; species Montemys delectorum. The sequence goes on along the minus strand of JADRCD010194082.1, from coordinate 29,160 downwards.
AATGTTTTCTATGGTGTCTTCTGCCCCTGAGATTCTCTCTTCTATCTCTTGTATTCTGTTAGTGATGCTTGCATCTATGACTCCTGATTTCTTTGCTAGGTTTTCTAGCTCCAGGGTTGTCTCTCTTTCTGATTTCTTTATTGTTTCTATTTCCATTTTTAGATTCTGGATGGTTTGGCTCATTTCCTTCAACTGTTTGATTGTGTTTTCCTGTAGTTCTTTAAGGGATTTTTGTGTTTCCTCTTGAAGGGCTTCTAGCTGTTTACCTGTGTTCTCCTGTATTTCTTTGAGAGAGTTATTTATGTTTTTCTTAAAGTCCTGTATCATCATCATGAGAAGTGATTTTAGATCTGAATCTTGCTTTTCCGGTGTGATGGTGTATCCAGGACTTGCTATGGTGGAAGAATTGGGTTCTGATGATGCCAAGTAACCTTGGTTTGTGTTGCTTATGTTCTTATACTTGCCCCCTACCATCTGGTTATCTCTAGTGCTACCTGCCCTGGCTAAATCTGACTGGAGCCTGTCCTTCCTCTGATCCTGGTTGTATCAGAACTCCTCAGAGTCAAGCTGTCTCTGTGATCCTGTGATTCTGGGATCCTGGGATCCTGGGCTTGTTAGAGCCCCTGGGAGTGGAGCTTCCTCTGGGTGTTGTGGGACTGGCTGCCAAGTTTGTGCCCAAGGTCTGCTGGCCCAGACAGACCGGAGGCAACCAGAGCCACTGGGCTGGCAGAGTTCTTGTGTGTCTGGATCCTGCTGGTCCCAGTTACTCCTGGTGTTGGTTGGGATAGATGTTGTGTCCTCCTCACCTCTGATCCAGGGCTTGTTAGAGAGCCTAGGAGTGGAGCTCCCTCTGGGTGTTGTGAGACTGGCTGCAGAGTTTGTGCCCAAGGTCTGCTCAGGGCACTGGCCCAGGCAGACCAACCTAATAATTGTTTTACAATTCGTAAGAGTTTCATTCCATTTACCTCTCCAGTTTTTCTGATGAATGCTTCTATATTTTCCCATTGGTACCTTATTCTACAAATTGTCTACTTTGCTCCAAATAACAATTTCTGAACTAATCAATTTTATGTTTTGATTGGATAATCTGTATTTTTTTGTTACACAGAACTTGTCTACTTCAGTTGTGCCCGGGACAGGCCTAAAAGCCTGATCACAGAACTGAGGCATATACTTCAAAAGGAGTCAGCCTCCTGAGGTAGTCAGTCACTGACATCTCCTAACTCAGTGATGTTCCAGATTGATCTCTGCTATAATCCGTGGAGAGATCTGCGTGCTTTCTTTATTCAGGCATAAAGGCGCCCTAAAAAAATATTTCGTTATAGCTAACACTGAGATTGAACATTATTTCCTGGCCTCCACAGTGTTTCAATAATCCTAATTGATTTCCTAGCTGTGGTTAGCTTGGAATTTTTACAAAGAAGCTGTCTTATCAGACAGAGTGTCCCACAAAGTTAGAGATAGCAGTTAGGCACTAATTATCAGAGCAGTCCCACACAAGGCAGAATCCCTTTAATGACTTGAGAGAAGTTATAGGGCTTCCCTCACTGATTATTTACATTACAGCCAAGGAATGTTAAAATACGACCTTTAGCTGCTTGCCTCAAGACAGACCCTGAGAGTTTATCTTGGGGCTGCCAGAACAACCCAGTCCAAAGAAGGACACCACTGCTCCTCTGCTTTGCACCTGGCTGATTGATCGTACTGACCTTGATGTAGCCGTCTCCTGCCTGTGTGACTTCTGTAGTTTGCCCTGATCTCTGTATACCATATAAGCCTGATTTCTACTTTGTACAAATTACATTCAGAATCTGCACTTCCTTGTGTCTGTTTCTGTCTGTCACCGCTGAAGTCCCTTGCCCACCTGGCCAAAATTCTCATCACCCCACGGGAACAGCTTAAATTTTCCCTAAATTTCATGCCTTATAACCCATCTAGATGTAGCTTCTGTGTGTGTGCAGTGTATGGGATTGAAGGAGCACAGTGTGTGGGCTGTGGGGATATTTGCATGTGTTTAAGACATGAAGGTAGAAATAGAATTACTAAAGAAAGCAGAGGCTGAGATAAAACTGGAAATACGAAGCCTGAGGCGAGCCTCTCCAAAAGAGCAGGAGACATGGAAGAAAGCATCGCAGGCACGGAACACAAGCCGGTAGAAATGGACAGCACAGTCAAAGGAAACACTAAACAAATCTAAGCATAGAACTCTAGGAAATCTTGGACTCTATGAAAGAGCAAATCATAGGAACAGAGGGGACAAAACTGAGTCCAAACATGCAGAAACGACCTTCAACAAAGTCGTAGAAGAAAATTTCCCTAAGCAGGTACAGGAAGCACACAGAACATCAAATAGTCAGGACCAAAAAAAAAATTATCCAAAACGAGTAATGATCAAAATACTAAATACACACATCGGAATATTAAAAACCTGTAAGGCACCAGGCAATGGTGGCACACACCTTTAATCCCAGCACTTGGGAGGCAGAGGCAGGCGGATTTCTGAGTTCAAGGCCAGCCTGGTCTACAGAATGAGTTCCAGGACAGCCAAGGCTACACAGGGAAACCCTGTCTCGGAAAAAAAAAAAAATCTGCAAGGCAGAGACCAAGGAACACATGGCTTCTCTTCTCAGTGAAAACTAAAAGCCTGAAGGGCCTGCACAGATGTTCTACAAACTCAGAGGGGCCACAGAGGACAGCTGACCTCTCTGACCACTCCTTGTAGAAAATACTGCCACATCCATCAATCCCACCTCCCTTCCCAGAAGGCACCCTGGAGTCAGAAGTCCATGAAGCATTCCTGAAACATTATCACTTACCAAGCTTCTACGCCATATTTTTCTGAAAAGAAGGGAGAAATTGTGGCTTGGTGACTTCAGTGGTATACCTACTACACACCTGTCGGAACCTTTCACTGTATCGATGTACTAAAATCGATGTTTGAATTAGTCTCTGCTTGGGTTGCTTTATTTGGTTTTGGCCTGTGTTTGTTGAGTTTATTTAATTCTGCTTATACTAAAAGTTTTAAGGGTCTCATTTTATAATGTCATCTGGAACTTGGCTCTCATCCTTGAGCAACAGTAGGCAAGCATGGAGCTCAAGGCGGCATGCTCGCTGACCAGCCGTTACTGCTCATTGGACGGGAAAGTTCCACTTTCCATAGAGAGCTGCTAAACATGCTTCTGGCTGATAGGAGGACGAGTTTGAGGGCTTACCTGGGCTATAACTAATGCGCATTGAATTCGTGGGTCTTCTTCATAATCCTTTATCTTTTGCAGTGTTTGCCATATCGTGTTTCTAAGTCCATCCTGTTCCTCGTCACCCTGCAGTTCCCATGACATCTTCACCAGGTTATACACTATGCCATAGTATCCAGTCCAGATCACCTTCTCACCTGCAGGGATGATGATGATAATGATGATGATGATGATGATGATGATGATGATGATAGAGGAGGAAGAAGAAGATATTAACAATTTTTGAGAATATACTATCTTATGCACGAAAAAAACAAATCCAATTTTATTCACATTGATAATTAATGCTATTAATCTAGAGAAATTGATATTTAGAACACTCTCCAACCTAAACACCACAAAATAGTAAGAAAGTTAACTATAGTAAGTTATATTCTCAAGATTAAAATAATGTCGTTTATTTTTCAATTGCTCTTTTTACTTAGCTAGGATATATTTTATATGGCGATGCTTAGTATTGATAATTCTGATTTAGGTAGAGACAAGAAAAATAAATTTGAATAATTAAATATTAACACAGTCCTCAGAAGAGAGATAAACCAAATTTATTTAAAGAATATTATGGGAAAAAACTGGGCCTATGGGAAAACCCTAAATTTTCTAAAGAAAAAGAAGAATACACTTTTACAAAAAGAGATGAGAGGTTTTTTAAACCCAAAACTTCAATAAGAATAATTATTATTTTAAAAAGCCAGACATAATGGTTCACGCCTTTATTCCCAGCAGTCAGGAAGCAAAAGCAGACAGATCCCTGGGAGCTGAAGACAGCCTGGTCTACAGAGTGAGTTCCAGGACAGCCAGAGCTTCATAGTAAGACCCTGCCTTGAACAAAACAAACAAACAAAATAATAATAATTATTATTATTTTAATTGACATAAACTGGAGTCCCAACTACATCTGGATTCTAGTCTGTGCTATACTTGTTATTTAGGCCTGATATTTATATTTATTTAGTGTGTGTGTGTGTGTGTGTGTGTGTGTGTGTGTGTGTGTGTGTTTAGCACATGAAACAAAACACATGAAATCAACTCATTTTGAAGGTTCTCTATTGTCACATATCCACTGAGCAATAATAAAGTAGATAAAGCCCTATGTAATCTGTCCCATGTAACACATGCCCCGATTTAGACATGGGCTATCCTTTTTAATCCACATGTTCATTCACAGGGAAAGAAAGGACCACAAAGTAAGAAAGGTAAAGGAAAGGCTAGGAGCAAGAAAGAGAAAGTGTGTATATTTCAGCTATTGAAGAAAGGTATCCTCTAATCTCCTATTCGAAAGGTCGTTCACTCTCTGTCCCAGTCAGTCAGTCAGGAAGGAAGGAAAGTAAGCAGGCATGTATCTAGTAAGATGTTCCTCCCCGTGTCAACTCAATTATGTACAACATAATTTACAATATTCAAAGTTCTGTAACTGAAAACTGGGTCCATTGATGAGTACTGATGTTTCACGCTACAAAAACATAATATAATCAAAAGAATGAAGATTTCATTATGTTTTCTTTCTTGGAAATAAACAACCAGTGATTTCGAGTGGCGGACCAGTCCAAGGAGCTGAGATGACTTACATGAGAGTTTAGCGATGAGTAGATCCTTGAAAAGATGACATAATGGGAAGGCTGGTGGAGTAAGGAAGAGAGCTGGAGAAGGCACGGCCTCACCTGACCTTGCAAGCAGGGTGATTTGGAGAAAGAGTAGAGATGGATGTTGTAGACTGGCCCCGTGTAGGAAGGTACCAGAAAGAAAAAGTCAGGCAATAAGTGCTACACCAGACTCCTACTCACCTTTTTAATGAGGCTTACTGCAGACTAGATAGCTGTTCCTAATCCATGGTATACCATTTGTCTCTGTATAAAGCCCAAATTAGAGAGCCAGACAACCATGTCTCTGTGTTTTAATCTATCATTTTTAAATGCATCCGTCACTGCTCTTCTGCCTCATTTGCAAATACATTACACAATGAAAGTGAGACCAAAGACTAGAGTTCTTGGGGTGTGTGTGTAGCTCAACAATAGAACTCTTGCTTAGCATATGTGAGGTCCTGGGTTCAATTCCTGATACTGCCAAAAAATAAATAAATAAACAATTTAAAAAAAAAAAAGACTAGAGTTCTTGAGTAAATGTTGAATTCTACCTCCTAATATTAATGTAAACTATCCCTTTCATTTAGCCCTACATTTGTCCGTACAACAGCATGCTACACTTTGTCATTCTCTAAGCCATCCTTCTGCTCTCTTCCTATTACGCAACACTGAATCTTCATAGTCAGTCTCTGACTTGCACTTACAAAGTTATATGTATACATATGGGGATGGTGCATGTCGCCCATAGTTCTAGGAAGTCGGGCATTGTTGGATTCACTCTGACATACCGATCCTTAGCCTCGTGACTACAGCACTACGCGTGACGACGCGGGGTAAGAACTGTCCATTTGTCTAGGATTGGTGTGTTGCTTAACAGTGCAAACACTAGGACAAAACTGGAGTTGTGCTAAAGGAAATCAGAGTAGCTGAACCAAGAATAGGACTCCTGCAGAGGTGCGGTGTACAGGACCGAGAAGATGTCATACCGGGCTGAAGAAATGAGTTCACATTAACACAGAGGCTGTAAAGTCAGCTAACAGTGAATGACGCCATATGCAAGGGTTGACGTCTCAGCAAAGGGAGCGATGCCATGTCTGGGCAGTGTTCCATCCATTCAGTCAGTAAACTGTGTGGCAATCTAGGTCCTTATTGTGACAGGCAGGAGGAGACCAGAGAGGATGAAACAAATGTCAACTGTCAAGGAGAGCAACTGATAAAACTTCTGTGGTGAGCAGAGAATTTGAAGGTCAAAGGAGAAGCTCGTTTTTAAAGTTAGGGGACAGAAACAATCAATCGTGATATCGCTTGCGAAAATGAGATGGTTGTTCCGAAGGAGTCGGTTTGGGAGACGAGGGAAACAGTGTTTAGAAAATGTGGAAGGACTCCGGGGGTGGTAGGGAGGGTGGAGGTGGGAGGTCTGACTTCCATTGGCACAAAGCTTTTTCTTAAAACATGGCTGAAAGAAATGCACCCTGAAAACCATGAGTGACATTGCTTTACATAGCAGCAGAAAGATAATACTGGGTCTCAAATAGCTATATGAGGGTTTTAAATGTATTTTATTTATTTATTTAATGTGTCAACGGTGAGTGAGTGTGGGCATCTGATTGCCATGGTAGGCATGTGAAGGTCAGAGGGACAACTTGTGGGTCACAGGGATTAAACTCGGATCATCAGGCCCAGTGGCAAATATCTGCACTGACTGAGGCATCTCATTCTCCCAATTATGAATTTTTAAGTTATTTTTTCACACTGAGTCTCAGGAGAGGTTTAATAAGAGTTACTTCCAATAAGTGTGTTGTGCATGTGTGTGTATGCATGTGTGTGTGTGTGGTGTGCAAATGCCTGTGAAGAGCAGAAAAGGGTCTCAGACTCCTATGAGATGAACATACAGTCATTTGTGAGGCACCAGACAGAGGCAACAGGATCTCAGCTGCAGGATGGAGCTCATGACCACCCAGCCAACACTCCAGCTGTGAAAAGGACTTTGAATCATAAAACAAGTACAGATTTTAACTCATTTTTAATTGTTAAGTTGTTTACTGGGTTTTCTGTTCTGTTTTGTTGTTGTTGTTGTTGTTGTTATGATTGAAACAGTCTCTTGTAATCCAGACTGATCTTGAATACACTATGTCGTCTGGCCTTGACCCTGTGATTAGACAATCTGCTCTCTACTGTTGGGATTGCAGTTATGTACCACTATTTACTTCTAGAATCCCAATTTATACGTTTCTTTTTGTGATTCATCACCCATAGCTGTGTTTAACCCTGAGCACAGGTCTCACCAAGTCGCCCAGCATATCCTAGAACTGTTTTTATTAAGAGGAAATTATTTAAATCACAGTTAAAGTTGCTCACATCTGTGGTCAAGTAAGCCCACTGTGTTTCTGTCTGTAGAAGCAGTTCTCAGCCTTCCTATGCTGAGACCCTTTCATACAGGTCCTCGTGCTGGGCTGACCCCATCCATAAAAGTATTCCATTACCATTCCATAGCTATAATTTTGCTGCTGTTATGAATCATAACGTAATATATGATATGTAGGATACATGATATATAACCACCAAAGGGGTCACAACCCATAGATCAAGAATCACTGATCTATAGAGGCAGAATTCCATCACAAGGGATGTGTCCTGGAGCAAAGCTTCTTAGCACTCAGTAGCCAGGAAACAGAAAGGCAGAGAGACACACACACAGGAAAGTTCTGGCAGCCTATGGAAAGAAGCTCTAGATAGCCAGGTCTTCCAGCTTCCAGGAGGACTCAACATCTCCTAGTACTGTGCAGGCTGAGGACTAAGCCCTCACCATGTGGGCTTTAGGGTACACCATTGCAGCATATACCACTAGTTTTGTTTTAACTATGTTGCTGTGCATTGGTATTCACTGTCTTTTAGAGGCTGAGCTACAATGTTGCTGGGCTACAGAAGGGCTTTCACACAGGTATCTGATAGACCTTGAGCACATTCCCAGCCATGCTGTCTCCCTGGTCATTTAGCTTCTCTCCCTTTGTTCTCCCAACAAGTCTTATATTTCATAACATCTATGCATATGTGACTTTTAGGAATCTATGTAAAACCTAGGAACAGGAAATCAAAAGGTCACATGTAAATGTGACTTTCTCACAGTTACTTAATATAAATGTCTACAGTTGCACCCATCTTCCTACCAAGAACATTTGTGGTGAGAGGGTTTCCATGGTTCCTATGTGTCACACTTTCTTCATCCATCCCATGCCGATGAACATGCTGTGTCATTGAGCTACCATGAGTAGCGCTATGGTGAACACAGACATAGCACCATGCTTGACACATGTCCACTTGGAGTTCTTCAAGAGTGGTTTCACCGGGGTCATAGGCTACATCAACTTTTAGTTTTGGGGGCCTCTGCATTGACCTCCTTTGTGAGTAGACTGTTTACAGTCCCACCATCAGTATATAAAGACTCTGCTGTTTTCCTAACGACTACCTTTCTAACTGGGTGAGAGAACTAGAGTAAAGCCTGACTTTGCATCTCCTTGATGGCTGAGCATTATTTTTCTTCATTTGTACTTACTTCTTAATGACTTGCTTATTTGATATTCTTTATTGACTTGTTTGACTGCTTATGGAGGTTTTTGAGTGGCTGGTGCCTGCTTCCTTGTTCCGTTGGCTTGCAGTACCTTTTCCCTTCCTCGCACCCTGAGTTTGGATGTCTTTCATGGTAAGGCGCACTCCTTGGAGGATAGACTGCTTTTCGTTGTTCTCGATCCAGCCTGCTGGTCTGTGTCTTTTCACTGAGATTGCAGATGGCGGTATGGAGAGGCGTGCAGTAACTGGTGTCACCTTGTTGACTCTTTAATGCTTGCTGTTCTCCTGGATTTTGCTTGGTGACTGTTCTTCAGTCTTTTAAAGTGGGTTGCACTTTCCTATGGCCTTGAAATGTACTGGCCTTTCTCTTTAGTCCAAACCACTCTTTCAGTGTCTTCTGTGAAAATGGCTTAGTGTCCGTAGATCCTTTGTTTGTTTTGACTGTGAAGTCTTTCAGTTAGCCTTCAATCATGATGGCTTTGCTGGATCAGTGTTTATTGTCTTTTAGACACAGAAACAATATCCTAAGTCCTTCCAGCTTTTAAAGTTCCTGCTAACACACCTGCTTATACTCCGATAGGCTTGTGATCTGGTGTTTCTCTCACATGTGCCTCTTGTGGTGTGTGTTTACTGTTTGGTGTATTCCTTTTTTAAAAAATATCTTCTATGCATTTTTCATGAAATGCCTCTCCTATTCCAGTGTCCATGATTCATAGGTTTGGTTTGATTATAGTGTCCTACAGATCTCATGCAGATCTCATACATTCCATATGTACTTTCTTATTAATCTAACTTTGTCATTACCTGAATATTCTTTCTTTTATTCACTTTATATCTGGCTCACTGTCCCTCCTCCCAGTCACCCCCTCCCATAACCCTCTCCTCTGAGAGAGTAGAGGTTCTTCCCCTCGTATCCCCCAACCCTGGCACATCAAGTCTCTGTGAGGTTGGGCACATCCTCTTCCACTAAGGCCAGAAAAGGCACCCAAGCTAGAAGAATATATCCCACATACAGGCAACAGCTTTTGGGATAGCTCTGGCTCTAATTGTTGGGACCCACATGAAGATCAACTTTCACATCTGCTACATATGTTCAGGGGAAGACCTAGGTCCAGCCTTTTGGGAGGAGGAGCCTAGTTTCAGGTCATGTATGTGCTTTGGATGGTGGTTCAGTCTCTGAGAGCTCCAAGGGTCCGGGTTAGTTGACTCTGTTGGTCTTCCTGTGGAGTTCCTATCTCCTTTGGAGCCAAAATCCTTCCCCCAACTCTTCCATAAGAGTCCATCCACTGTTTGGCTGTGGGCCTCTGTATCCACCTGAGTCAGCTTCTGGGTGGAGCCTTTCAGAGGACATCCATGCTAGACTCCTGTCTGCAAGCATAACAGAGTGCCAGTACTGTCAGGAATTGGTGCTTGCCCATGGGATGGGTCTCAAGTTGGGCTGGTTATTGGCTGGCCATTCCTTCAGTCTCTGCTCCATCTTTGTCTCTGCATTTCTTTTAGACAGGATAAATTTTGGTTTGAATATTTTGTGGGCGGGTTAGTGTCCCTATCTCTCCACTGGAGTCCCTGCCTGGCTACAGGAGGTGGTCTCTTCAGGTTCCATATCCCCAATGCTGTGAGTCACAGTTACAGTCAACTCCACTGATTGCTGGATGGCCCCCCTATCCCAGGTCTCTGTCATGTCCTCAAGATACCCCCACCTCCCTACTCTGTGTCAGTTGTAGATTGCCATTCATTCTCATGGCCATCTGACCATCTCTTCTGTCCCTCCCCACACCTGATCCTGAACCTGCCCATTCCCCTCCCCATCCCCTCTACCACCCACTTCCCTCCCTTCATCTGCCTCCTATGACTATTTAATTCCCTCTTCTAAGTGAGATTCAAGCATCCTCACTTGGGAAGCTAAACTGTATGGTTCGGGCTCCGAAAGTTTGATGAAGTTGGGCAGAGAGGTGGCAGGCAGAAGAAGGGAGCTTACCTGAATATTCTAATCATCTGTCTTCAAGCCCTGTCTTCTGTCTTCTGTCTTCCCCTTGATCCACTGTGCTGCAGAAGCTTTCTGCAGAGCTTTTTATTCGACATCCTGCACTTTGTACTATTGATTTTTTTTGGATATTTCTCTGTCATTATTGAATTCTACTTTCATATCCATTTTTCTCATTTCATTCTGTTTATGTTCTCTTGGAATTCATACAGTGGTGTATTTGTGGCTTCTTAGATTTATTTGAACAAACTCAATCTTGTTTCACATTCTTGCCTAGGGCATCAACTAATTTACTCTCATTAGAGGGCGCTTCTGTGAGTTGTAAGGAGTCAAGTCGCTTTGGTTTTTCTTGAGCCTTGTATTTGTGCAATAGTTTTTTCACATGTGGTGTTAGACCGTTGGTTGGATATTTCTTTTTACTGCCCTCACTCACCCAGTGGAAGTGCTCGCAGTCGTCAAAATGTTTCCGAAGGGCTTGGTTGTAGTAGAATTAGGTTTCCATTTTTCTTTGCTGCACTGGAGATCTAATTCACTAGTTAGATCCTCAGCCCCGGGTCAATATTGAGTAGTCCCAGAAGAATAACATAGTTTCTATAAGGGAGGCCATCAAAGAGTAGGGCACTGTGAAAATGCAGGGACCATCAAGGAAAACGTGACCACCCCTTAAACTCGGATCATTTTTAGGAAGTGTAGGAATGCATGTAATGTTGTGAACGCTGAGGTGTTCATTACTGTGTGGGGGTGGAGGGGAAACAGAGTAAGACTAGTGGTTAGTGCTGGAGCGGTAGAGATGCATAGAAAATAAAGACTAAGTAGAAGTGGGAAACAGGGCTGGGAAGACGTTTCTGCCATTAAGGCTAAGGTCCACAACCAAAGAAAGTAGGAGACACCAGAACAAGGGAGGGGAAAGCCATGTCTATGACTAATGGTAGAGTAAAGAGAGATTACAGTTTGGTAACCTAAAACAATCCTAGATTTCAGAAGCCTGATACACGGAGGATCCCAAACCAGGCCGTGCTGTGTTCCTTGGGAAGATCAATAATAATAATAATAATAATAATAATAATAATAATAATAATAATGTAAAGAAAGGAATCGAAGAGAAAGAGAGAATAAAATTGGCCAGTGTCCTGATAACTTGATATTGAGTTTAACTAAATGAGACAGGGAGAGAGATGAATGTGATAGGGAGTCGGAATGTGCTCTCTTGCCTGCTGGGCATCCAGACTCTCGGTGTTCCTTCCTGGACTTCCAGATGCTAGAGACACTTGTGGGAATTCAGATCATAGGTGCTGCCAGGCCCATCAGCCATCAGCGAGAGGTTCTTTACAGGGAGGGTTGGGAACGTTGATTCCCTCCCTGAGAGGTCCTTCCCGATGTCTATCACATGATTGGAGACTGAGCCTCGATTCTCCTGCAGACTCTGGTTCTAACCAGGCTTCCCCCTCACTGGATACTGCACGGTTCTGGTTCCCAATTTCTTCTCTACAATCTAGAAGTGTCCTGTTGGTCTGTCTTTGCTCTGGGCTTCCCTGGTTGCAATCCCTAGAGGGTCTAGCTGCCTCCTGAGGACAGTCTTTTGTTAAATGACTTCTCATCATTGCTTCAGTGATGTGCCCAGAACACAGGCTCTTCCTGGTGCCTCCTCCCTCTGCCAGTGCAGTGGACAACTTCTGTCTCCTTCTTCCCCTTTCTCTGGTCTTTAAATTCTCTGTTGATGAACATGTAGTGCACATTTTCTCAACTCTTCTGTCATGGCTCCTGCCCTCTGGTGTTGCATTTCTGCTTCCCTAGGAGGGAAGAGCTCCCAGCCACACTCATCCCTCAGGGATGGTATGGTGGTTTGAATATGCTTGGTCCAGGGAGTGGCGCTATTAGGAGGTGTGGCCTCGTTGGAGTAGGTGTGTCACTGTGGGTGTGAGATCCTCTTCCTAGCTGCTTGAAGACAGTCTGATCCTGGCTTCCTTTAAATAAAGATGTAGAACTCTCAGCTCCTCCATCGCCATGCCTGCCTGCCTGGATGCTGCCATGCTCCCACCTTGATGATAATGAACTGAATCTCTGAACCTGTAAGCCATCCCCAACGAAATGCTGTCCTTATAAGAGTTGCCTTGGTCATGGTGTCTGCTCACAGCAGTAAAACCCTAGCTAAGACACATGGTTTATCACCTGTTCTGATTTATATTTTCCCATTTTACTTTGCTATTTCAACCATTGGCATTTAGCTGCCACTCATCTCTTCTGATAGCTGTTATCCAGTATTCCAGTGGAGATTCTAATAGATCATGTCTGCATGTGACTCTTCAGCTTCTATTCTTCTGACCTCGGTGTTTTGATCCTCCTGCAGTAATCTCCCAAAGAGCTGACTTTATGTGCTAGCATGTCCATCTCCCAACTTCCTGACCTTAAAAAAGAGTGATTAAAATACATAACGCCCACTTTTCTTCACACATCTAAATTATTAGTTGAAGAAAAAAAAAATTTTTTTTTTTTTGGTTTTTCGAGACAGGGTTTCTCTGTGTAGCACCGGCTGTCCTGGAACTCACTCTGTAGACCAGGCTGGCCTCGAACTCAGAAATCCATCCACCTGCCTCTGCCTCCCAAATGCTGGGATTAAAGGTGTACGCCACCACGCCTGGCTGAAGAAGAAAATTATTTTATAAGACTAAAGTAGTTCATGTCAAATCGAATATGATTTGTTTTTTTTTTTTTTTATAGTCCTCAGACTCAGTAACAAATCCATAAAGCATAGGCTGGTAACTGTGTTCTCAAACTCAAAATTCTTTTGACAACAAGTAACCTGCTTGTACTGCACTGGAGTATTGCTGATAAATAATATCAATGAGGAGAGCCTATCACATGTAGTGTACTGACAGTTAATGACGGGAGAAACCTTTTGGAGACAGATGGCATGTGCTCAACTGTCACAGAAAGCCTTCTAGTCCGCACAGCTACAACCTTCCTGTGAAGCTTGCCTGCTATGAAACTCTCAGTCCAGGACCAAGCTGCAGCATTAGCCAGGCTTCTGTTCTGCTCTCAGTGAGTCTAAGACAGTTATCAAGCATGTCACTTTATACAAAGAGAAACAGTGTCTGTGTGTGAGACTAAGCAGGCAGGGCCTCAGGGGGACGGAAGGAGACAGAACCAAAATGATAGATTCTCAGAATTTATTAAGAATCTGTGGTATTTCAAAGCCAGTATTGGGAACTCTCTTTTACAATAATGCTTTGTTTTAGTGGCTAGACTCATTGTAGCTGTTAATTACCATTCTGGATATGCAGACTACGGTCTGCAAATTTAGAATATAGACATTTCTATTTGTGTAAGTGACTATAAGTGAGTTTCACATCTGTGATTTTGACAAATGCAATTCTACTTTGTGAAATCAAATGTGTGTGTGGAATGTAGTGCAAACATGTGATGTGGCTTGAAGCACACCTTTATTAGATGCTCTGAGGAGTAAAACTGATGAGGCCAGTGCCCAGAAACTAACATAGATAAGACTCGCTGCCAGGCAGTGGTGGCGCACACCTTTAATCCCAGCACTTGGGAGGCAGAGGCAGGAGGATTTCTGAGTTCCAGGACAGCCTGGTCTACAGAGTGAGTTCCAGGACAGCCAGGGCTACACAGAGAAGGCCTGTCTCGAAAACAAACAAACAAACAAAAGACTCGCCAACAAGCCACACATTGGCAAATGTAGAGTGGATGGTGTCTGCCAGTGCTGTTCTCTATGCCAATAGAAACTCCAACATCAGTGTCTATGGGTTACACAACACTATTGGAAAGGGCAGATATGAAGAGAGTAAATGAAGCAGCGTCAGTCGCAGAGACACAGTGAGAGCCACTGCTGACAGTGTGACCGACTAGAAGAGGAAGGAATGCCATGATGAGACAATGATCAGTCAAGTTTCAAAGATGAAAAATGTGAACTGACCAAAGGATTCCACAGCAGTGTTCCCAAAGGAGACAGAGAAAGCAGAGGTTTTGATCCAAAAGCAGCTTACATGTTTAGAAAAATCAAAAAAAAAAAAAAAGAAAAAAAAGAAAAGAAAAAAGAAAAAAAGAAATTGTCTGGTTAAAAAAAAAAAATGCCTTCTGAAATGTCCTCTGGTGACTGGCCCAATCTGGGATGCATCCCATGGGTGGGCACCAAGCTCTGACTCTATACTGATGCTATGCTGTGCTTGCAGACGGGATCCTAGCATGGCTGGACTCTGAAAGGCTCTACCAGCAGCTGACTGAGACAGATACAGATACAGATACAGCGAATCATTGGACTGAGGTCAGGGATCCCTATGGAAGAGTTAGGGGAAGGATTGAAGGAACTGAAGAGGATGGCAACCCCATAGAAAGACTAACAATGTTAACTAACCTGAACCTCTTTCGGAGCTCCCAGAGACTAAACCACCTAACAAAGAGCATACAGAGCATATACAGGCTGGTCTGAGACTCCTGGCACATATAGAGTGAGGACTGCCTTGTCTGGCCTCAGTGGGAGAAGATGCATCTAATCCTGTAGAGACTTGATAGCCCAGGGAAGGGGGATGCTGAAGAGGTGTGGTGGGGGTGGGTGGGTAGGGGAGCACCCTCTCAGAGGCAAAGGGGAGGAGGGATTGGGTGAAGAACTCTGGGAGGGGGAACTGGGAAAGGAGCAACATTTGGAATGTAAATAAATAATTTAATTTTTAAAATGTCTTCATACTTGAGGAGCCATTAAGAGCCCTAAGCCATCAATGGGTAAAGGTACTTGTTGCCTACCCAGATGTGGAGATTTTGAACCCAGGAACTCATACGATGAAAGGAAAGAACCAACCCCGCCCCCCAAGTTGCTCTCTAACCTCCATTTGTGCAAGCATGACACACTGATACACACATGTGCATGTACTCATGTGCACACACTAGGTAGATAGATAGATAGATAGATAGATAGATAGATAGATAGATAGATAG
>JADRCD010194081.1:15355-31479 GCA_019843815.1 Montemys delectorum | reverse complement strand
GATGGATGGATGGATGGATGGATGGATGGATGGATGGATGGATGGATAGGTAGGTGGGTGGATGGATGGGTGGATGGATAGGTAGGTAGGTGGATGGATGGGTGGATGGGTGGATGGATGGATGGATGGATGGATGGATAACATTGCTTGAGAGATGACTCAACAGTTAACCACACTGATTATTCTTCCTGAGGACCCAGGTTCCCTTTCTAGCACCACGTGTCAGCTAACAACTGTCTGCAAATCCAGTTACAAGAAGTGACACGCTCTGGCTCTGTGGCATTCACATGGTTCACACACATACATGCAGGCAACATATCCATACACATAAAATAAATCGTTGTTCTTGTTACATATATATATATGATAGTGTGTCTATAATGTAGCTCTATGCATCCTGGATCTCACTATTTGGACCAGCCTGGCACAGAACTCACAGAGATCCACCTGAACTATGCCTCTCTGGTATTCAGATTATAGGTGTGGGCATATGCCTGGCAGAAAACATCTTAAAAAAAAAAAAAAAAAATGCTTGCCAAGGGCCAGTGTTCCAAACGCCTCTCCCATCCTGTGCAACTCTTCCCTGTTTGCCAACCCCCACCCCCACCCGACCTCATGCCAGATGTTCCTGAGGCTGGACTCTGTTTATCCCCCTTTGCACCCATAGGAATTAGTGCAACTTAGCCATCTGGTTTGAGAGTGAGATCTTGTCCCCACCGACAAAATGAAACACTGCAATCGAATAGGAACTACATGAACTTGTGGCTGAATGCTTGCCTGCCCAGGCTAGGTCAGGTCTCTGTGAACCAACTGCTAAATTACTTCTGATTTGCTCATGTGTTTCTTTGGGTAACATAACATAGGGAATTTTTTTTTTTTTTTTTTCCGAGACAGGGTTTCTCTGTGTAGCCTTGGCTGTCCTGGAACTCACTCTGTAGACCAGGCTGGCCTTGAACTCAGAAATCCACCTGCCTCTGCCTCCCAAATGCTGGGATTAAAGGCGTGCGCCACCACTGCCCGGCTAACATAAGGAATATTATTTCAAAGCCCAGGAGAGTGTTGGAGAGAAGGCTCATTGCTAGCTGAAGAGCATAAGCCTAGCAGCCATGTTAGATGGCTCTTCCTTGCTGTAACTCCAGCAGCTACACACTCTGCTAGACTCCACAGGTTCCAGCACACATGGCATTCTCCCTCTCGTGCATATACATGTGAATAAAGGTGCTAAAAATGAATCTATAAACTGAGCATGGTGGTGTGTACCCTTTAAACTCAGGAGATAGTGAGTTCAGAGACAGCCTGGTCTACATAGTACATTCCAGGACAGATCCTGTCACAGAAATCTAAAGCCAAATCAAACCCCCAAAAGGCTGAGATTAAAGGCATATGCCATCACATCCAAAAAATTAAGATATATTTTAAGATCCTTTTTTTTTTTTTTTTTTTTGGTTTTTTGAGACAAGGTTTCTCTGTATAGCTCTGGCTATCCTGGAACTCACTCTGTAGACCAGGCTGGCCTCGAACTCAGAAATCCGCCTGCCTCTGCCTCCCAAGTGCTGGGATTAAAGGCGTGTGCCACCACCGCCCGGCCTATATTTTAAGATCTTAAGTGTCATCAGACACAGGTCTGTAATCCCAGCTCTTGGGAGACTAAGGCAAGGATTGTAAGCACTCATACGCATTAATCTTAAAAATCTGAATTTATTATTATTTTATGACTATATTGCCTGCTGGTACCTGCAGATCACAGATGTGTTGGATCCCCTGGAACTGGAGTTGGGAACCACAAGGGGTGCTGGCAACCAAACTCAGGTCCTCTGAAAAATCTATCAATGCTCTTAATTGCTGAGCCATCTCCCTGGCCCATGTTTTACTTTTAACTATGCACGTATGTGTGTTGTACACGAAAGCAGTTCAATACTCTTAATTGCTGAGCTATCTCTCTAGCTCCACACAGCTTATTTTGACAGCCGGCCTTCCCAGGATGAAATTACAAGCCGGCAGCTATGCCTACCTGGTATTTAGGTGAGTTCTGGGGATTTAGCTCTGAGCTTTTAACTCTGTATGGTAAGTAATAAAGGTATTCTCAGGAGTGGAGACCCAGAGAGCAGAACAGGAAGTTGACTGTGGCTCCATCTTGGCCATGAACAATGCACCTAGCCTTGCACACTGCAAAGGAACCCATACAGGGCCAGTAATCTCCAAAACAAGTTACAGGAACTGGTGAAGATCATGTATGGAGGTCAGAGGACAAAGTAGAGAATCTGATTCTCTCCTAACATGGAGGTCCTGGGACTGGCTTCTGGCTAGCACCTTCACCCATGAAGCCACACTGCCAGTCCAATTTTAAATCTGTACTTTTTTGTAGTAAAGTGCCTCTCCCACACTTCCCAAGCACACTTCCCAAGCACTGGCTCCACCACAGCTGGAGGTACCTTTGTTGGTTGGGTTTCTTTCTTTTTTTTTTTCAAAATGATTAAGTAAACTGTAGTTATCTTCAGACACCCCAGAAGAGGACATCAGACTGCCTCTGCCTTCCAAATGCTGGGATTAAAGGTGTGTGCCACCACTGCCTGGCTTTTTTTTTAAAACTATCTTGTTTTATGATGCAGGGTCACTTATTGGCCTGAAGTCTGCAGAGTAGGCTAGGCTGGCCAGTAAGCCTCAGAACTTCCCTGTCTGCCTCTTCAGTGATGTACCCAGATTTTTTGTTGTTGTTGTTTAAAAAACCTGGGAGCTAGAGATCAAACTCAGGTTCCCATACATGCATGGCAAGCACTTTACCAACCACGCAGCTCCAAAGCCCGGAGGTAGCACTGAGCCCGTGGCAGACACAAACCCACTAGGACAACCGAAGCAGATGACAAGTATGCAGACATCATTTATTTGGTCCATAAGTACAGTATATTTGTTGTTTGAGTTTACAAAACATCAAATATAAATAACCTGAAACTGTAACAAATACACAAAAATTGGCTTCTTACACAGACATACCAGGCAGTACAAACTGAAAATCTGAGTAAATTAACATTGTTTTACATTAATATACACAGTGCCAGGTAACATTTAAAAAACAAGTTTCAATGCATAGCACTTGACACTTCTGTGAGTCTTTCAGGTAAGAGTATGAAAATGGTTAGATCTAGGCTAAAAATAACTCTTCTCTAGCCAAAAATAAAGGCATAATATTTATACCCAGGTTGCAGCGTTCCTACCCCACAGTGTTTTCCACTAGGAAATGATAGCTAAGGCTATTTACAGGGAAGGCAACATGCACGCCCGCGTTCTTTCAGCTCATCACCCAGCTTTGCTCAAAGGGTGGCAAATTCTATTTCTACTTCAATACAGCAACAGTCTCAGCAAATGCACTCGTTCATAGGAACGGAACCCCCAAAGCCACCACAGCCTGTGCTTTCCCTCTGCAACACGGATCTAACTTTCGGTTCCGACCAGATCAAGGGTAGGAGCTTGCTCAGTCTAACGCTATAACGTCATCCAGATCTTCCGCCCGCTCCAAGCGGCACTTCTTGGTACTGGCACCCTCATTCTCTTCCAGTTTCCGCTTGCGGGCCTTGTCATCCCCGCTGCTGTCTGCGGCGCTATTTGAAGGGCCTTCTTCATCTGAATCAACTATGAGTACATCATCTTGCTCTTGTGCTTATTTTGGAAAACAAAGCAAAAAATAGTGATGTGTGGGAGATGTCAGTGGCTCACCAAGGCCTCACCCAGCAGAATTCAACCCCCCCTAATCCAGCAATGGCCACCCTCGGGGAAGCTGTCTCGTGTTTGCTGTACCAAGCACATCTACTCTTAGGAGAAGGTTGTTACTGGGGAGTGGAACTGATGTAGGGCAATTGCCTATTTTTGTTCAAGCAAAACAAAAAATAGTGACTAGCATATAATTCAAATGCATCATCATGCCTCCTGAGAGAGTCCCCACTGAGAACGAGAGGGGCATCCTAATAGAGGAAAGAGCAGCAACAGCAACAAGCCACTTACAACGGCCAGGGACTGCTCTGAGCACTGTGCACAAACTCATCTAATCATCCCTATAAAGAAGATAACATCATTATCCCACTTCCAGAAAGGAGCCAGAGAGACAGAGATGGGCTCCATATAGTCACAGCAGATACCCCCACACTTGTGCTCTTAAACCTACCCCCAAAGACAGCGTGTCTCCATGTGCAAACTTAAAACAGGACCACAACTTATCCCTATAGCCTTTAAAACCTGTCCACAGTAGAGGGTCAGGGTTTGTTTCACAATAGGAGTTAAGAACTTTGGTCTTGGCCAGGCAGTGGTGGTGCACACCTTTAATCCCAGCACTTGGGAGGCAGAGGCAGGCGGATTTCTGAGTTCAAGGCCAGCCTGGTCTACAGAGTGAGTTCCAGGACAGCCAGGGCTACAGAGAGAAACTCTGTCTTGAAAAACCAACAAACAAACAAAAAAAAGAACTTTGGTCTTACAGACAATGCTACTGTTGAAGGGAAAGAGAACAAACCAGCCTGAGAGGGTCACTTCTACAGCCTCAAAGTTTATCCCTAAATTCTCAGAGGATGCTATAGGCCAGAGCAAACATTCTAAAGAATTCCAAAAGACAAGTGCTCACATAAGGGGAAACAGAAATTAGAAACGGTTAACCTTCAGTTTCCTGCACAAAATAGAGGGGAACTCAGGGGAGATACTGGTCCAAATGGGAGCAGCAAAAGACCATGGGGAAACTCTCAGATGGGCTTTGCTTAGGCACCTGCCTTCCTGGAAGCCCATACCCACCCTGGAGGCACCTGTTCAGAGCCAGATGCAGTTTATGACTTCCAAATAAACAGCTTAAGTAGGCAGCTTAAGCAGAGCAGACCATGAACTGGGAATTTAGCCCACAGCTTGCTGTGGAGATTCAGAAAACTGCTCCCAATCCCTCTAGGAATACCCCGGGGTCATAAAGGCCTTCGTGACTCAAAACTCCATTATATAATCAATTCCAAACCAACTCAGCCTCGGTGTTTTACACTCAGTGTCCATCAGAGGACCAGCTTGTTCAAGTCCTCTGGCTTGGAGGTGACTCACCTGTGGAAGTGGAAGGCTGGGCACCGTCATCGCTGCCGTTGGCAATGCTTTTGGCAGCATCTTCAGCTTGTTTGGGCCCCACTTTTTCAGGGGCGTCACCAACTACCTCAAATTCAACATCCTTTCCAAGATCTTCACTAAAAGAGAGACAGGCTATAAGCAGAGTGTGCTGTGCATTTACTTCATAGTAAAGGGGCAGGGACATCCTCACAGCTCAGAACTCCACTCGGGAAGTCCTGATCTCCAGAACACGCTCAAGGAAGACCAGGGCAGCACTTCTCTAGCTCAAGTGCCAGAGGCCGAGTTTTCTTTACATCCTGCTCACTAGACAACTCCCTACTCTCATACTTGAGTTCCAAAATGTGAATCAAATTTTATGTGTCAAGGTGAACAGAGGATGCATGTTTTTAAAGGCATTTCTGTTCTGAGAGTTAAAACATAGGATGAGAAAGACAGACAGAAACCCATACCCGAACTGTGCTGTTCCTTGGACACTTGATTACTCTGTCCTTTCCTGCTGTTTTCTTTCACAAGTAAGCACGAGCTGCCACTGCTCCCCAGCTAATGTCCCAGCCAAGGCCACCACTGCCAGCTAGCCTTGAGTCCATTATGTAAATCAGCAGAATTTATAGTCCTACTAACACTTTGAATACCAGGCAAGACCACATTTAAAGTACACTTACAGGGGACTGGAGGGATGGAAGTTAAGAGCACTCACTGGCCGCGCTTCCAGCAGACCTGGGCTCCACTCCTAGCACCCACACAGAGGTTCACAATCACCTGTGACTTTAATTCCAAGGAATCCAATGCCCTGTTTGGACACTGCCCAATAATGGCACACAGACATACATGCAGACAAAACAAACACCCATACACACTTACAACCCACTTCACCTGGCTGAAGCCAGCTGTTCTGACTTCCACATTTGTATTGTCACAGTGCATAAAAGGCATGGACATATGAAGTGTGCACATACACTCACTACACTCTCGTAGATACACACGGAATACATGTAATTTTAAAAAATGTGAAAAAGAAAAAAGCCCCAGTAAGATCTTATTATAGCTGAATTATGAAAATAGCATCATCATCAGCCATCCTATCAGCCTCTACTCGTCCTGAAACTGTTCTGCTGTTTATCCCTGTATCTCTGAACCCTAGCTTTCTCCTGTAGACACGGGCCCTGTGCAGCCCCACTTAGCAGTGGAGCTTCTGCATGGAAGTCCCTGGCTCATCCCCTCTCATGTGCCTTACCTTCCAGAACTAACAGTTCCTACCTATGAAGAATGTTGATCAGCAAAGTATAGTCCTGAAGGAAGTCATCTGCTTGAAGCCGGCTGCCGTTTCTAATTCCAAAATCAGATAACTTCTTGGGGTTATTAGCTAAACATGAACAGAATTAAGATGTTATAATTATGTTTTCACAGTGTGGGCAAGTTATTAAAAAGCCAAATCCATTATGGCTGGACTGTGTTCCTCAGAAATTGGCATTCTCAAGTCCCAACCCACAGTGCCCAAGAGAATGACTGAATTTGAAGACACTGCTTTATACTGGTAACTAGTTAAAAACAGTATTTCACATGCCTGTAATTTTGGAATTTGGGAGGTGGAGGCAGAAGATCAAAAGGCCAAGGTCATTTTTGGGGCCAGCCTGGGCTACAAAAGACTTTTACTTATATTAAAAAAAAAAAAAAACTCCAGATAGAAGAAGAAGCCTCGTCACTCAGAGCAGGGTGCACACCCCTGTCACAGAGGTCACATGAAGACACACCAAGGAGAAGGCTCCAAGGAAAGTTTCTGATGGTTCAGTGCCCTAGGCTGTGAACAACAAACTAAGTGTGCTATCAGGCACTTAGGAATTTGGCCCTGAACACTCACCTACTATAAGTACTTCAAGTGGAGTGAGTACAAAGGACCCACAAAAGCATCCCATTCAAAGCAAACTGGGGCCTGGGGTAATGGCTCAGCAGTTTAGAGCCCTTGATGTTCTTCCTGAGGACCTGGGTTCGATTCTCAGGACCCACATGGTGCCTTACAATCACCTGTAACTCCTACTCTGGTTAAACTTCCCCCACCCCAGGTCCTTAATTTAAAAAAAAAAAAAAAAAGCAAACTGATTCTGGAGTCCTGAGGAGGCAAAGCTCCACCAGCGTACGTACTACATTTCACTCAAGAGATGATCTAGAATAGCTCAATGAATTCTTTAGTAACGAACAGTACAGAACAGCAGACAAGCTTTCTTCAGGGTTAGGACAGCTATTAGAATATGGTTCAAATATTAAACCAGACTCCCAAAATAGCCAGCCAACATGACCTCTAATTACACACAACCTAATTAATACTTCAAATAATTTCTCAACCAGCAAAACTACTACCAGCTAGAATCCTGATGCCTATTTTGGGAAGAAAAAAATCTAACTTTATGCCAGGCAGTGGTGGCACACACCTTTAGTCCCAGCACTTGGGAGGCAGAGCCAGGTAAGATTTCTGAGTTCTAGGCCAGCATGGTCTACAGAGTGAGTTCCAGGATAGCCGGGGCTGCTACACAGAGAAACTCTGTCTCGGAAAAAAAAACAAAAAACAAAAAACAAAAAACTTTATAGACCAGCCTGGTCTCAAACTCACAGATCTTTCTGCCTTTGTCCTAAGTACCATGGTCATGGACATGCACTCCCATGCCTGACTGCTTCAGATTTACCATACAGGTAGACTGGCCTTGACCTGCTTCCTTTTCCCATGGAGGACTGGGACAGGTGCGTGCCAGCACACCTGGCTTATGCATGCCAAGCTAGTACTCTACCCACCAGACTATATTCCTGCCCTTAGTAAAAGCTCAAGAAAGCTTACAGGTGAAGCTCAGCTCAGCTGTAAAGCAGGTGCCAGTCTCTGTGTGTGATCTGACCTTGCCACTCTTAAAAAGAACCCTAAGATTTACACTTTCCAGTGTGGCTAACAGCCTGAAGAACATGCTCACCACCAACCTAGCCCTAGGGCCCAAGACACAGGGGCCCAAGACACAGGCAGAGGGCCCTTGGAAATGAACAAAAAGTATTTCAATGTGTAAACTGCCAGAATCTGTGCATGGAGTCACTGACAAGCCCAATACCGGAAAACTTCTGAATCTGAAGGCCTCCCATAGCAGCCACTGCCATGACTGTGATAGCTAACACATGCAATGAGCAGAGTCTAGCTCCTCCTCCGCCAGGAGTCAACAGGTAAGAAGAGTGAGGGTGGTACCTTCTGTCTCTCCCTCTTCTGAAGATATCAGGATTGTGCCTTTCCCATCTTCAATTTGGACATCTGGTGCCACCATAGCAAACTTTTCTTTCACTATCTAAAAGTGAAAAATTAGATATTAATTAATGTAGGTGATTAAAGACCATTAAAAAACCTATACTGCTTTTCTATACAAGTTTACTTTTCCACTGGGGAGAATTACTTATTACATACTCTGTGTGTTGTTATATGCATGTGAGTGCATATGTACAAGTGCCAAGTACACATGCATAACAGACCAGACAAGAGCTTTTGGAACTGGGTTACTCCTTCCATGGAGGGGCTGTGTCTTCAGGTTTATCTGACCCACCCAGTGTTTCTCTGGCCTCAGTTGTCCTTTAATATCCTGTCGCTTCTACACACACAGAGAGTCTTACTTACCTACATGGTAAACATGACTGCAGGAAGCCAAGAGGTCGCCCAGACCCCACCCCACATCTGCCCATGGATGCAAGGCAGGTGCAGCCTGAGAGCCTGGAGAGGTTCCCCCCATCCCTCACACTATGCTCAGTCTCCATGTCAAGCCTGCCATAGAAAGTATTTGACAAAAAGAATGCCCAACTGGATCCTCAGTTAACCTTCCCACTTCAGTGTCTCCCTTTATGTTCCAAGATGCAACATAAGAGACAACACTATTAAATCCCACCTAGTATAAAAATGGAAACTCTCCAAGTGTCAGCACTACGTTCATTCGGTCCATTCAGCCCCATGATAAATACCAACCAACACCGTGTCCTGGGAAACAGCAAGTCATAAACCCTGCAAGGTGAGGTCACTACTGGGTCTCTGTCCTGAGAGAAAGTGAAGGCATCCAGCTTTACTCAAGAATATAGTCACCCGCCCCCAACCAGGCCAACTGCAGGACGTGTCATTTCTGAGAAATCTGGATTTCACCTTCTGCCTGTCTCCTGCTTATCAACACAGACATGGCTGTGATACATAATCTAGCCAAGACAGATGTCCCAGAAACACAGAGGCTGGTGGGGATCTGGATGGGAAGCCATCCACAGGAGAGGCTCTATCCACCCAACAGCCAGTACTGTCCAGGGCAAATCCGACCCTGGACTCACCCTGGACTCACTGCTAAAATGGAAAGAGAAGCAGTCCTTGCACTTGCCTTATCCTGTAAGGTGAGGACAGTCACTTTGTGGACATTTAGTCGCACAGTCACCTCCGGTTTGCTGGCACAAACGTAACAGTTGGTGTTGGGTGGATCCAGTGCACAGGGCACCAAGAGTTTCTTTCTTGGGTTTGGCTGCTTATTCAAAAAAATCTTCAGAGGAAAAAAAAAAACCACAAGCAGGAATCAGAAACATTGAGTTACCATTTTTTTTTTTAATTTTTATGTATATGAGTACACTGTTGCTGTTTTCAGACACCCCAGAAGAGGGCATCAAATCCCATTTCAGATGGTTGTGAGCTACTATGTGGTTGCTAGGAACTGAACCCAGGACCTCTGGAAGAGCAGTCAGTGTTCTTAACTGCTGAGCCATCTCTCCAGCCTGAGTTACCATTTTTTATAGATAAATCTAAAAATCTCTTTCTTTTTTTTCTTTTTTCTTTCGAGACAGGGTTTCTCTGTGTAGCCCTGGCTGTCCTGGAACTCAGAAATCTACCTGCATCTGCCTCCCAAGTGCTGGGATTAAAGGCATGCACTACCACTGCCCAGCTTTAAAAATCTTCTCTCCCCTCCCCTCCGGTTTTTTTTTTTTTTTTTGGCTTGACTATACTGAACTTGCTCTGTAGACCAGGCTGGCCTCCAACTGGGATCCTTAGCCCTAGCCTCTCACGTGCTGAGATCAGAAGTGCATGACGCCACGCCCAGCTTTAAAATTTTGCTTATTGAATACCCAGTCATAAATGGCTTCAATATTCTTCTCTATAGTCACAAAGGATATAGGAAGTCATGACATAATAGGAGGCATGGCTTTGTGTCTTTTTCTAATGAGCTATCATGGAGAAGGATGGGCTTAATGGAAAGACATCTCCTTGGTACACCACATACCCCAGACATTTAACTCAGATGTAGTAAGAGTAAGGGCCAAGCCACCCAGAGGACTCGTGCCTCCTTATGCTTGTCACCAACATCAACTCACTGAGGTGATTAATGGCAATGCTTTTAGATGCCAAGAATTCCCTAATAAAAACTGGAAATTATAGTAACATTTTTATGAAGAAAAGAAATGTATTTCTTACAGTAATACTATGACTCTATCACTTAAACAAACAACAGTAACAAAACTAAGGACCAAGGCAAATTTGAAAACTAACAATGGGGCGGTGGTGGCGCACGCCTTTAATCCCAGCACTTGGGAGGCAGATGCAGGTGGATTTCTGAGTTCAAGGCCAGCCTGGTCTACAGAGTGAGTTCCAGGACAGCCAGGGCTACACAGAGAAACCCTGTCTCGAGAAAAAAAAAAACAAAAACAAAAACAAAACAAAACCAAAAAAACAATAAAACAAAAAAATTTTACCCTGGGCCCCATAGTTTCAATGAAAACGTCCCCTACAGGCTCCTAGAGCCTGGCACTATTGGAAGGGACGGCCTTGTTAGAGGAGGGATGTTACCAGGGGCAGGCTCTGAGGGCTCAGAAGTTCAAGCCAGGACAAGTGTGTCTCTTCTTTTCCTGCTAACTGCCAATCTAGATATAGGACCTTAGCTACCTCTCCAGCACCATGTCTACCTGCATGTTACCATGCTTTCTACCACGATGACGTTGTGAACTAAGCTTCTGAACTCTAAGCCACCCCAATGACATGTTTTCCTTTTTAAGAGTTGCTGTTGTTATGGTGTTTCTTCACAGTAATAAAGCCCCAACTAAAAACCCAATAATGTAGAGGGACTTTTTTTACTTATTTATTTTTTATTTTTTTTTGGGGGGGGGGTTCGAGATAGGGTTTCTCTGTGTAGCCCTAGCTGTACTGGAACTCACTCTGTAGACCAGGCTGGCCTCGAACTCAGAAATCCACCTGCCTATACCTCCTTAGTATTAGGATTAAAGGCGTGTGCCACCACTGCCCGGCAATGTAGAGGGATTTTAATCTAGCAACAAACATGTCGACTCTGCTGGAATACAGATACCCCCTTAGTATACACCTTTAATCCCAAACAATGAAGGTAAAGGTAGTTTATAGCAGCCATGTCTGAAAGTAATGTCTAATCGAGTGGCAGACAAAGTGATGAATCAGAGAAAGTTTATGCCCATTTCTCATGAGAAGAGAGAGGAAAGGGAAGCTATTTGAAGGAGGAGCAGAGAGAGATGGGGAAAGGGAGAGAAAGAAGGAGGGGGAGAGGGAAAGGAGAACAGAGGCTAGAAGAAGAGAGGAGGGGAGGTAGTTTTACCAGGACAGCTACACTGAGAGAGAACAAGCTAGACACAGGTGGAGATAGAATGAGCCAGAGAATGAGGAGCCAGAAGATTAGAACAAACTAACTAAAGTTAGTTTGAGGCCAGGCAGAGCTATTCAGTTAAAGGCCAAGAGAAGCAAGTTTGTGGAGAGGAGTTTGAGCCACAACAGCTAAGTTGAACCAGACAACTCAGTCTGTAGCTTTTCCCTATAATGAACTTAGGCACAGAACAAGGCTGGAAGCAAGGGGAGAAGAGACCTATGTGACCTGAGGCTACATGAGAGAAAGTGCGGCAAGGCAGTCAGCCGTAGTAGCACACAACTGAAGCTATAGCTACAACACATGGCAGAGCTCATGCTTACTATGCACAAAAGCCAGCTTTAATGCCAGCATCCAACTAAGCAAAGTCAGAATTACTGTTAACACTTAGGCGAAACATTATTAATCCACTTAATATTTGTAAGTTAAGCACAAACAGCCATCAAATATATATACTTCTATAATATTTACAGCATTGTCTGCTATAAAAAGTTCATCAAAAAAAATTCTTAGAAGTTAAAAAAAGTCAGCCTATAATAATAATAATAATAATAATAATAATAATAATAATAATAAAAAATAATCAATCTGGGAGTGGGGTGAAAGCTGCACACACACTCTCAGGGACCTTTTCAAATCATCCTCAGCTACACAGTGAGTTCAAGATTAGCCTGGGCTACATGAGACTTAGTCTTAAAATTCCAAAGGCATTTCTTAGTGAGCCTAGCACAAGACAGGCATACATAGCTTAGATCTCGGAACTCAGGAGGCAGAGGCAGGTTGAGCCCTGTTAGTTCAAGGTAGCCTGATCCATACAGATCAGCTGGGGCAACATAGTGAGACATTATCTCAAAAACCAAAATGAAGCAAGATTACTCACAGTTCTACACTGGTCTATTTTTCCAGATAAAATCTTTAATCCTTCCAACACTATCAAGCCAGCGATCACTGCATTAGTAGTAGCTATAGCAGGAATGATGTTCCCCGCCATTGCTAGAGATAGAAAGAGACAAACATGTTGAGATCAAAAGGAAAACTGTACATGGGTTTGTTGATGATACAGCCTGAAAAACAAATAACTTACATTTTATATCAAACCTGCTCTTCATATTCATGCTGAAAATGTGCATCCTGAGGTTTGCAGCAGATGTGACAAAATCCATTGCAGGTGGGTCATCCTGCCAATAACACAAATGACAAGGCCATGTCCAGTCAAAGTCATTTCACTGGCATCACCTCCCAAACAGCCACATTTACAGGTATGCAATGTTGTAGCCACACAGCCAGAGCAAGGAAGACCTACACCAGAGGCTAACACATGAGGTCTCATAGCAAGTAACACAGAGGCTGACTGGGGGTGGAAGGAAGGGGGCGGGCAGGGGCCATCTGGTTCTCTGGTCCAGGAAGATAGTCTGCCAAGAACACTTATAACCGCCATGCTTGCTAGGAAAGCAAATTCCTGCTAAACAAATACAGTGTGAACTGGAAGGATAGCCCAGCATTCAGTTACCAACACTTGCAGCCCTTACAGAAGACCAGAGCTCAGCTCCCAGCATCCACATGGTAGGCACATCTATAACAGTTAAGGAGATTCAATACTGCCTTTGGACAGTTGCGGACACAGACACACAGGGAACACATAAACAGATGTAAGCACAACACTTACACATATGAAATGAAAAATAAACATATCTTAAAAAAAAAAACAACAAAACCGGGGCTGGAGAAATGGCTCAGCAACCACATGGTGGCTCACTACCATCTTTAATGGGATTTGATATCCTTTTCTGAAGAGACTGACAGTGTGCTCACATGAAATAAATAAATAAACCTTTAAAAACAACAACAACAAAATAACCACAGGGTGTGGGGCTCATGCCTTTAATCCCACACTCAGGAGGGAGAGGCACGTGGATCTCTGTGAGTTGAGGCCAGCCAGGTCTATAAAGCGAGTTCTAGGTCAGCCAGGAGTACACAGAAAAATCTTGTCTCAAAAAACCAAAACACCACAACAAAACCAAATGCACTTTCCAGGCCCATTAATGAAGCTGCTAGACATACACAGAACCCAGATAGGATAACCTGTCTGAGTGTCTGCCAAGCCCCACCAGCATGGTCTTCCCCAGCTGTGGCTGTGAACTCTCAGCTAGAGCTGTACAGATACCTTGTGCACAGTGAGAGCTGCTGAGAAATGGCTAAGAGGGAGGGAGAGTCTCACCACATATCCCTGGCTATCCTGGAACTTACTATGTATGTTCAAACTCAGATCTGTTTAGGCGTCTGAGCACTGGGACTAAAGGCTGTCTACTTCTATTTTAGTAGCGAGACATAGCTGGTTTGCTCTAGAAAATGTCCTCCTTTAATTTTATTTTTGGGTTTGGAGACAGGGTTTGGAGACAGGGTTTCTCGGGGTAGCCATGGCTGTTGAGCTGTACAGCAGGCTGGTCTCAACTCAGAGATCCACCTGCCTCTGCCTCCTGAGTTCTGGGATTAAAGATGTGTACCACCACATCTGGCTACAAGCCTTTATTCTTTCTTTCTTTTCCTTTTTCTTAAAAAAAGATTTATTGATTTAATGTATATAAATAGTACACTGTAGCTGTCTTCATATACACCAGAACAGGGCACTGGATCCCATTACAGATGGTTGTGAGCCACCATGTGGTTGCTGGAATTTGAACTCAGGACCTCTGGAACAGTAATGCTCTTAACTGCTGAGTCATCTCTCCAGTCCCAAGCCTTAACTCTTAAAAAAATACCTGGAGGGATTGGAGAGCTCAGGTTTAGAGCACTGGCTACTTTCTGGAGATCCTGATTCCAAGTGCCAACCAGCACCACAGGATGGCTCACAATCAACCCACCTGTAATGTTCCAGGGCTCTGCCTATCTAGGTACCAGGCACACATCTTGCACATGCATGCACACAAGCAAAGCACTCACATTCACAAAAAGTAAACCACAAAGCACATCTCTATAATTGTCCCCTACACCACTAGATGCAGAGTTCCACAGCAGCTGTGCTCAGCCCCAGGAGCTCCTTATTTGGCCTCAGTGAAGTGACAGAGGCTTTCTAAATCACTAGAATAACAACAAAATATTTAAAAACCTACCATTTATATCACATAAACTCAGAGACTAGTGTTTATAAGAATTTCAAAAATCTAAATTCACTAGCTTTGTTTTAGATGTCTTTAGATGTGATTCAAGCAAAGTTTCAAAGTTTGTGGACACAAAGTTATCTGAGGATTCTAAAAATGGCCAATCATTTTTCCTTACTCTGAGACCCATAGCAAATCTTCCCTTCCCATGGTGGGGATCAAATCCAGGGCCCATGCACGCCAAGCAAGTAAGCACTCCACTAAAGAGCTACAGACACATCCTCAGCACCCACAGCAAAACTTTGGAATTCACTGTAGAAATAAACAAACTTTGTCATGTAACCAATTTCACCTGCAATTAAAATGCCAATTAATTTCAATGAACTCTCACTTAAGAAAAACTAAGTCTGCCGGGCGGTGGTGGCGCACGCCTTTAGTCCCAGTACTTGGGAGGCAGAGGCAGAGGCAGGCGGATTTCTGAGTTCAAGGCCAGCCTGGTCTACAGAGTGAGTTCCAGGACAGCCAGGGCTACACAGAGAAACCCTGTCTTGAAAAAACGGGGAAAAAAAAAAAAAAGAGAAAAAAACTACATCTTCCCAAGAAGCAGGTGTGAGGCCCTGAATTCAATCTCTAGCACCACTTGAACTGGGCAAAGTGATAAGCATATGGGATAGGCCTTTGAGACCTATCTCAGACACAACAAAACCAAAACAATGCTATCTGATTTGTGTATTGAGAGACCTTTCTGATTTGCTTCTGGGACAGGCTTACTCTCTAGCCTAGGCTAGGATGGCCTCAACATGGTGATCTATCTCAGCCTCCCAAGTGCTTGGAGTACAGGAGTGGGCCATACATGGCTTTTCTATCCTAGACTTCTGAAATACCCTACTCAATTCAACAAAAAGGCAATCTTAGAGCTGAGTGTGGTAGCACATGCCATGCTTTCAACTGTTAAGGCTAGCCTGGGCTACCCACTAAGACCTTGTTGCATAAGCTGCCGATGTGTTGGACGCAGCACAGACAACGGCCTAGGCTCCGTCTGTGTTTGTGTGCAGGCAAAAAAATTTTTTTTAGGTCTGATCAGGCAAATGGGCTGCTGCCTCCAAAATCAGAGGACTTAACACCTGCTTTCTAAGTCAGTCAAACACCCCACTGAAACAATGTTCTAGTCAATATAACCATAGGAAACATAAGTGTGTTACTCAGAAGCCAAAATAAAACTTTGTGATAGCTGGGCAGTGGTGGTGCATGCCTTTAATCCCAGCACTTGGGAGGCAGAGGCAGGAGGATTTCTGAGTTC
>JADRCD010194081.1:3837-14955 GCA_019843815.1 Montemys delectorum | reverse complement strand
AGGCCAGACAGGGCTATACAGAGAAACCCTGTCTTGAAAAACCAAAAACAAACAAAAACCTTTGTGATATTTAAGTTTATGCACAGAAAATTTAAATTCTAATAGAACAAGTGGAGATGAAGGCATTCAAATGAAATAGGTAACACCCCAAACTGTTAGCTTCTCCTGGAGCTCAGGATTAACACAAGTGAGCATCTAAGTGATACACACATTTCAAAACACACCTTATCCCAGATGAGTTCAGCTCCATCCCCCTTCTCGGCTAAATGGACTCGCAGAGTCTCGATGCTCTTTGAAAACAGACTTGCGTAGCTCTTTACATCCAGAACCTGCTGATCTTTCAAACCCAACTGGGGCTCATTTTGTTGATCAGCATTGGCTTCTCCTAAAAATGAATAAGAATGTTTAATAGACTCCATCTTGCTCTATTAAAGAGATTCAGCTGGAGGCCATTAAGATTTACAAAGAGACAAATTTCTCAATATTGTCATTATGAGCATGCATGCATGGAAACCGCCGAGGCTGCGGACGCTCTAACACGACTTCAGGATCTCATGGTATTTTGGGGACATTCAAGAATATAACGGTAGTGCTGGAGACATAACTGCAGTCACAAGAACTGGCTGCTCTTCTGGCCTTGGTGAGAACCCACTCTCATGTGCATACTCACATAGTTGGCAAATAAATATAAAGGGGAAGAGCAAGCATAATATTATGCCCAGCACGGTTAACACTCTAAGCGGAAGCTGTCAGTCACAATTCCACATGTCCAATGTTACTCCTTATTAAGTTCAACCGTGCTGTGAGCTGCAGCACAGTTCACATAAAGTACAGTATCCCAGTGACAAAGTAGTCACCAAAATTGTTTTATTTCCTTAAATATAAATTTTTAAATTGTGTTTCTGAAGTAAATCTTTTTTTTTCAAAGATTTATTTATTTTATGTGTATGAGTACACTGTAGCTGTCCTCAGACACACAGAAGAGGGCATTGGATCTCATTACAGATGGTTGTGAGCCACCATGTGGTTGTTGGGAATTGAACTCAGGACCTCTGGAAGAGCAATCAGTGCTCTTAACAACTGAGCTATCTCTCCAGCCCCTCTGAAGTAAACCTTAAAGAAACAATCACAAGAATACAAAGGTAGCCTGGCGCACGCCATTAATCCCAGCACTTGGAAGGCAGAGGCAGGCGGATTTCTGAGTTCAAGGCTAGCCTGGTCTACAGAGTGAGTTCCAGGACAGCCAGGGCTACAAAGAGAAACCCTGTCTTGAAAAACAAAAAAGAAAAAAGAAAAAAAAAAAAAAGAATACAAAGGCAGATCTGTACAAACAGCCACTATGACACTTTCAGGAATAATCAAGCCATGATGTCCTAATCAATGACAGTTAAAAAACAACAAAACAAAGCAAACCAGAGACAGCAGGCAGCTTGTGAGACCAGGGTCCTGCTGGGGAGTCTAAGAGGAGGACAGCAGCTCCTAGTGGAGCAGTGTCATATCCAACCCTCCTTCATGCAGACACACTTCAGCTGATGGCTCCCAGGGTAGGTACGAGAGGAACTAGCTACATTCTTTACCTTGACTCTGCACTTCAGCCCAGTCCAGTGGAACTGGAGGTTTCCTCTTGCGCCAGAGTTTGTCCATTGTCAGCAGATACCTAATATCATCTTTAAAAAGCTGAAATAAACAAATCCCATTAATCCTATAGAGCCCAAGTAGATAAAAACAGATCAAATTAGGTTGATTTACTAAAATTATGCCATGAAATCAGACTTAAAGGCCCAGCATACGTAAGCAGAATAACAATTTCCAACAGCACAGAAAAAGATCAAATATTTGGAGCAGGGGTACAGCACCCTCAGTTCTGCTGGCCACCCAGGCCCTCCTATAACCTCACAACCACTCCACAGGTCAGTCAAACTAAAGAGCTCAATAAACCACACCCCAGTCTCTCAATACTCTCTAGGTAGTAATGCGTTCAGAGGCTTGTGCTCCATTTCTGTCCTTTTTGTTTTGCAGGTGGGGTTAGGGAACATCTTAGATTTATAAATAGTTAAGAGATTCTGGGGAGGCTAAGGGTCCTGTAATTATAAAAACCAACAGAAATGAGGTTTAGGTTGAACGTCCCAATCACAAATAGGCTGGAGACTGCTCAGGAATCAATCAGCAGACAACAGTATACACCAAGAATAAAGGGCTTAGAATTTGAGGGTGACTTAGAGTAGGTAGCTGAACTGCTAAGAGGATCTGAGCAGGAAAGAGGTGCAAGACCTTCTAAATATATTGCATTAAATTAAAAAAGAAAAGGAAGTAAGCCTTGCTGAGATACGGTTCAGTGGTGCTCACGCTTAAGATGTGCGAGCCCTGGGGCTGGAGAGCTGCTTCAGGGGTTAAGAACACTTTTTTTGGTAGTTTTTTTTCAAGACAGGGTTTCTCTGTGTAGCCCTGACTGTTCTTGAACTCACAGAGATCCTCCTGCTTCTGCTTCCTGAGTGCTGGGATTAGAGGCATACACCACCAGCACCTGGCGAGAACTCTTGTTGCTTTTGCAGAGGACTAGGGTTCAGTTCCCAGCACCCATGTGGCAGCTCATTACCATCCATAACTCTAGTTCTCTCTGATCAGACCCCCACTTCTGAGTTGAACACCAGCACACACATGGTACACATACACTTGCATGCAAAACATTTGCACACATAAAATAAATTGTAAAAAAGAGGGAGGACGAGCGAGGAAGCCGCCTAACCTTGGTAAAAAGTTTAACTGGATCGTATCCAGTTGACTTAGCCCATTCCTTTGTGGAAATACGCTTAATGTCTCCGTCTTCATTAGATGCTCGCACTCTGGCTTCAGCCTCTGTTGGTTCCCCTACAAAACAAGCATTGTATTTTCAATATACGATTAAGTTCTTACCAGTGGGAGAAAAATCATTCATGGAAGTCAGCTGTATGTTGACATATTCAGAGCTCCAGGACAGTAAAATTTAAACTTTTCCTTTACATGCCTAGGTGGTTTGAGCTACATGTGTGTATGTGCACCAAATGTCTGACTTTGCCTTTGGAAGCCAGAAGAGGGTATGATATCCCTTGGAACTGGAGTTACAAAAGGGTTGTGAGGCAACATGTGGATGCTGGGAATTGAACCAGGGTCCTCTAGAAGAGCAGACAGTACTCTGAATCCGAGCCATCTCTCCAGCCCCAAGACTCAGTCTCTACGAGTACATGAAGACCAGTGTAAAAAGCACAGCCCTATAAATAGAACAGGGCACTACTACTAGCAGCCCAACTGATTAGACATGAGAAAGAAATGTCTTGTCTCGACTTCTTCAGTGAAACGAAACTACTCCTTTGTTAAAACTAAAACGGCAAAGACAGATGGGCGTGGTAGCACACACCTTCACTCCCTGAGCTCTGGGAAGCAGAGGCAGATGGACCTCTCTGAGCTCCAGGACAGCCAAGTCCATCCACCTGGGAGTTCCAAAGATAAAGGCCACAAGACACTTTCCTTAGGCACCACTGTTAAATATATCACAACCAATCAATGAACGCTCAACGAAAGGCACCAGTCACTTACAAGCAGCTTCAGGGTCAGCTCTGTCAGGAGACACTTCTTGATCAGCATCTTCCTCTCCAAACAGCTGGCTGCAAATGTCACAATAGTGAACTTTTAGGTACAGGCATTTAGATCGAACATGATTATTACTCAACAAATAACTAATTTACAGTAGTCCAAATTCCTAGCAGGGTTATGATAAACAATTGGTGAACCACAGCCCACAACTCTAGGACCATCAAGGCACTGACATGGGATCATGCTGTTTGCTCTCGGCACTAAGGCTAGGTCTGAGATGTGTGTCCACATCTATCAGCGAGATTCCAAACCTTCCAATATGAAAATGTGTTAGCAGAGATGGGCAAGCTTCCTCGTCAAAGAACAATTTAACACCAAGACACTTACAAGGGGCCCTTGGCTAGCTAGCCGTTCCAGACATTATACATTAGAGTTGATTGTAGATGGTTATTGAACAGGGTTAGAGATCCAAACCACGGCCTCAGGCATACCAGGCAAGTACTATGCCACTAGTTTCACCCCAGCCCCACTAAGTATTTTTAACTTCCATTGTAATTTCTTGTTTAACCAATGGTTATTTATAAGTATGTTTTCATATTTCCAAATATATACATTCGAACAAACTTAGTTGCATGCCTGTGTCCAATATCAGACTAAACATCTAAAATTTCGTGCATAGCATGCTAAGAATGCAGTCTGAGCAAGACCCAGGAAAGCCACTGCTGTCTCTTCACCATATTTAACCACTGTAAACACAACTTTTTAAGAGTATTTAAGTAAAAATGGCCTAACTTTCCATGATCAGTTCTGAAAAATATGCCAGAAGTACGTAACTCTTACTTGAACAAATACTTGGCCCATACGATGCAATGGATAGGTTCAGAAGGCGTGTTCCGAATCGTACAGCCAGGGAACGTTCTCTGGGTAGGCTTAGGGTGACATTCGTAACACTCAGTCACACCCTATAACATCAGGACACAGGAAAGTGGTTATAAGCGTAGACACCACATCCATTCATTCACATTCCAACTAGGTTCTTTTTGTTTTGTTTTGTTTTGTTTTTCTGAGACAGGGTTTCTCTGTGTAGGCCTGGCTGTCCTGGAACTCACTCTGTAGACCAGGCTGCCCTGGAACTCAGAAATCCACCTGCCTCTGCCTCCCAAGTGCTGGGATTAAAGGCACGTGCCACCACTGCCCGGCTCCAACTGGGCTTTATGTTGTCAAGAAAAAATTTAAATATTAGTGACTGCAAAATCCTTACTGTACACATAAAGAATCTAGTCATAATACAAAGGCTAAATGAAGTGACCACAACCATAGCTAAGACGGAACCAGGACTCCTTGTTATAAGGAGGGCTGGAGAGACAGCTCAGAGGTTAAGAGCACTGGCTGTTCTTCCAGAGGTTCTGGAAGTTCAGTTCACAGCAACCACGAGGTGGCTTATAAACATCTGTAATGAGATCTGGTGCCCTCTCCTGGTGTGGAGGCATACATGCAGACAGGCTGCTGTATACACAAAAACAAATCTGAAGAACAAAACAAAAACCCAAGAGCTTTCTAGCCATATATTTAAAGATGTCAATCAAAATTAACAGACTTTGATCTTTTAATACCCTAAATATCCTCATATCCCAATACCTCAATAACCTTAAAGTCACACCAGGATGATTGTCAATCTCAACAGACACCAAGATGTATGAAATGCTAAGGTATCCCCAGTGTAGGACCATCAGATGAATCCTTTTTACCTCAGCACACCTCAACCTCAGCCTTCACACAGAAGCATAAGAAACAATGTCTTTCCACTAACAGTTAAAGAATCAAACCCCACAAAAGTGTTTTTTTTTTTTTTTTGGTTTTTTGAGACTGGGTTTCTCTGTATAGCTCTGGCTGTCCTGAAACTCACTCTGTAGACCAGGCTGGCCTCAAACTCAGAAACCCACCTGCCTCTGCCTCCCAAGTGCTGGGATTAAAGGCGTGCACCACTACTGCCTGGCTAAAGTGGTTTTAATATACATTAACGGTGGATTCAGGATTTGCTCCAGAATACTGTTGTGCCCTTGATCTTCCAACAAAATGTCTTGGACAAAGCCACTTGACAAGCAGACATGGTTTGTCACAGTGGGGGAACAAAGAAAGCAACTGCCTTGATGTGCCCAAAGACATCAAACCCCTCACCGATTCTACACCCCAACACACATGAGAACCTCTGTAAAATACACGGAATAAGTGTCCAAGACTAAGTTATAACAGAAGAAAGAGCCACTTTATAACAAGTATCCCCAGTCAAAAAAATACTAGACAAGCCAGACCATTTTAGGTACTTTTTAAAAATAGCTTCCATCTACAAAGGAATTCTTCAAACGTAGCCTTTAATGTTTATTCCTGAAGAGCAAACCAATTCCAACCCCAGGATCTTATAACAGAGGTCAAAGAGTGTTCACCATCATCTTTTGCTCTTTAGTTTTACTAAAATGCTTACACTATTTCACAAATACACCCAGATGGTTTCAGTTCTCTTCAGACCTGCAGACCCAGACTCCTTCCGATAAAATTAATATTACTGACCTGGATTTAGGACTAACCATTCTACAGCTGAACTAGACTCCCAAACCTAAAAGTTAACTTGATTTATTGTGTGTGTGTGGGGGGGGGGGGGGGCGCACAAGCAGCCCCAAGGCTTCCTGACTTAAACAAAGCCCTTTTGTTTAAGTCACCTCTCTGCCTAAAAGCAGCCAACAGCTGCTGCCTTGCCGAGCTTCCAGATGCTAATTTGGCCACAGATGCTGGCAGACTGGAGGGGGGGGGAATGTTTGCTTGCCTGCCTGCTTGATTCTCAGTTTCATAATACACTTTGGACTTGAAGCAGAAAGCATGCCTTGGTCCCATTTTTTATTTATTTCTCACACTGTCTGATTCCCTTAATTTCCCATAGGCCCCTTCTCCTCTTCCAGAAGACCTGTATGTAGGCAGCTGCATCACATGAGTGTGGAAACTAGAAGGCAGTTTGTTTTCTCCTTCCAACATGAGGGTCAAGTGGTCTAGCTCCACAGCAAGCCCCTGCTGAGAAGGCTCATAGCTCAAAAGGAAGTTCTGATTTGTTTTGAAGACAGGATCTTACTATATAGACCAGGCTGGCCTTGAAATCAGATCCTGCCATCTCTGCTCCCCTTTGCTGGGTTGTGCCACCATGTCTGGCTCACTGAAACTTTGTGAAGTCTGATTTATTGTCTGTCATCTACAACATGACACAAAGTCCATGACTAAGAATTTCTGTACAGTTTGTTATGTCAGTCAGTGTAAGGATTTGTTGTTGTTTGCTAGTTTTGGTCTTTCCTCTTTTTTTTTTGAGACAGGGTTTCTCTGTGTAGCCCCTGTCTGTCTTGGGGCTCACTCTGTAGACCAGGCTGGCCTGAACTCAGTGTTCCAGCTGCCTTTACCTTCCATGTGCTGGGATTAAGGTTGTATGCCACCATGCCCAGCTTGGTCTAAGGATTTTAACAAATAAATTAAGGTAACAAAGTAGTACAGAGTCAAAAGCTCTCTTCCTTTGCCTTTAGATCATCCTAGGCTTTATTTGAAGGTAGGGATTTGCTGGTAACTGAATGAACCCAAAGACCCAAGCATCATTGTGTCATATCTGGCATGAAATCTCTACACCTTGGATGCTGACCTGTTTCCTCTATACAAACCCAGAGTTTCTTTCCTTCCCAGGTCTCAAGTAAGTAAGAGAAAATTAAAGTGTCTCTTCACCTTCTTGATAGTAGTCACCTGTCCGAGATACCCAGCAGTCCCGCTCTCAATGAGAGGCACGTCAGCGGCCAGACACATCCTATTCACATGGTTTCGTGCAGCTGAAAGAACACAAACCATTTTCGTACATTCTGTAACACGTTACTACACTTCCATCATGTAATCCATGGTAGATAAGGGACACAGAAGAGGGAGCACGCCGGGCAGGTGGAGTATTGTTTATTCCACAGCACCACACACATAAACAGGGGCAACCAAAGAGATGGATAAGTGTGCAGATTGCTTAATCAAAAAAGTTCCCCACAGCCAGGCAGTGGTGGCGCACGCCTTTAATCCCAGCACTTGGGAGACAGAGGCAGGTGGATTTCTCAGTTAGAGGCCAGAGTTCCAGGACAGCCAGGGCTATACACAGAAACCCTGTCTCAAAATACCAAAAAAAAAAGGAGCACTTCAGGCTTTCAGTCCTCCCTTTTAGTAATCACTATGCACACTTTGCATACTACTCTGTTGCTTCACCATGTAGTCCTGGCTGGCCCTCAGCTTGCTACATAGGGCAGTCTAGACTCGAACTCAGAGATCCACCTACTTTTGCCTCCTAAGTGTTGGGATAAAAGACATGGCCACCATGCCTGGCTTTCCAGATATAGACTTGTTACACCTGTGAAGATCTGGTCTAGGATCTTGTGGTACAGGCACAGCTGGAGTAATTCTGGAGTCACAGCCTTTAACTGGAGCAGCCTACATACTGGGAGGCAGAAACTTACACCAGACACTGAGGCAGGAGGATGGTTACCAGTTTAGGGCTAGTGTCAGGGAACATAGTGAGTTCCAAACTGGCTTGGGGTAGAGTGAGACACCCAATCCCAAACCCCAGCTGTTCTTGTTTCCTTTTGGGTCTCCTAAGTTTTTTTTTTTTTTTTTTTGGTGGTTTTTTTTTTGTTGTTGTTTTTTTGTTTTTGGTTTTTCGAGACAGGTTTTCCTGGCTGTCCTCAAACTCAGAAATCCACCTGCCTCTGCCTCCCAAGTGCTAGGATTAAAGGCGTGTGCCATCACCACCTGGCAGGTCTCCTAAGTTCTAGTTCACACTTGGACATTAACTCTAACATTTTGCCATGAGGAAGAGGAAGCAACGAGATGTGAAATATTAATCATCTTACCTCTGTTATCTAATGCATTCATAACCAATATAAACTGTCGAAAAAACTCCACATTATAATCTGGGCTGGAAAGCAAAATAGGAAAAAAAAATGTCACCAAAACTGGCCTCATGTATGATTCTCAGTATAGTCTTGAAAAGGATAAATAACTATAAAAATAACTGTTGGTAGAAGTATATGCCATAGATACAAGAAGGCTGGGGTTGTCCCAACATAAACATATCTTAAAGGAACTATTCTCAAATCTCTCTCCTTTCTGACCAGCTACCTAGGGCACCAAGACAAACTCTTCAACTGGCAGAAAGCTGGCATGGCCTCACTGTGCCTCCCACCACACCGCCTTCTCAGGGCAGCAAGTGCCTGGGAACATACTAGGAGCACATTCCCAGGATCTTCTGGGCCTAAGGCTTCACCTCACATGGTCACCATCAGGCTGGGTTCAGGCCCCTCGGGGCTCTGCTTTTAGCAGAAATGGGAAAGAGGCACAGGGTAAGAGAGTCATAGGGCGATAGGCAGGTCTGCAAAGCAAACATCCAGAAAATTAGAAATAGCCCAAGAGACAAATGCCCTGAGAAAGTATAAGGCTCTCTCTGACTCTAGCCCTTCATATAGGGACTAGTGTGGGGGCACACCCACGGAACCTCGCTCTGACACCTCCATTAGGACAGACTCATCTGTCATCACTGAAGTAAGTACAGTCAGACACTCACTATATGCAGCCTCAAAGGATCCTCAGGCATCAAAATAGAATTCTTCCTAAGCTTCCAATTAAGTTCCTTACTGACATTAAAACATTTCTTAGCTAAATAATTCAAATGCACAGCAAATGTTAAGAACAATGGCATTGATGTGGGCACAGACTATTCATGTTAAGTATCTAGAAGTCATCCTAAAAAGGCAGAATGACTCGGGGCTCACATACATGACAGGTAAAGATGCCTTACACTTTAAAGACTTAATTCATAGCAAACAGCTTTGTAACAAAAAGATGTGCATACTTCATGATGCTGTCATGGTGGGCCTCAATGTTCGCTTGGGGGTGGAACTGGAGCACACTTT
The DNA here is from genome assembly GCA_019843815.1 of Montemys delectorum. Taxonomy (NCBI): domain Eukaryota; kingdom Metazoa; phylum Chordata; class Mammalia; order Rodentia; family Muridae; genus Montemys; species Montemys delectorum. The sequence continues at coordinate 5,416 of JADRCD010194081.1, read as the reverse complement.
CCTTGGCAACCTGGGAAAAGCAACAGTAAATCACTGTTAACATTTGTGTTGGCATTTGAAATATGACTAACATGGATGCTTCACTTATAATGTGGTAATCTTATTTATGTACAAAAACTGTGGTAAGATCTCATCAATTATATTAGTATTCATAAAATTAATTTCCCCTATGTGACCATACACACTTCTACATGAATGGCAAGCTTCAGAAAAAATAGACACCATGAGACCGGGGCTCTAACTCAGGAAGAGCATTGGGTATTCCCTGCAGTGCAAAACTAAACTAAACTGAACTGCCATAACCATGTGCCACTCATTCACTGCCACTCATTCACGTAAGAGCCTAAGAAGCAGGCTGGCAAAATGGCTCAGCAGGTAGGAGCACTGACTGCTCTTCCAAAGGTCCTGAGTTCGGATCCCAGCAACCACATGGTGGCTCACAACCACCTGTAATGAAAGCTGACGCCCTCTCCTGGTGCGTCTGAAGACAGCTACAGTGCATTATGCCAGATGGAGTGGGGCCTGCAGCGATCCTGAGTTCAATTCCCAGCAGCCACACATATGATGGCTCACCACCATCTGTACAGCTACAGTGTACTCATACACATAAAATATATAAAATAAATCTTAAAAAAAAAAAAAAAAAAAGACAGGCAGTGGTGGCGCACGCCTTTAATCCCAGCACTTGGGAGGCAGAGGCAGGTGGATTTCTGAGTTCGAGGCCAGCCTGGTCTACAGAGTGAGTTCTAGGACAGCCAGGGCTACACAGAGAAACCTTGTCTCAAAAAACCAAAAATAAATAAATAAATAAATTAAAAGAGCTGGTTTCAGCCACTCTCTCCCTCTACAGGAGCCATAATCTGTTTGTTAAGTGAAACCTTGGTCAAAGAGTCCTAAGAGCAGTATGGGAAAGTTACCTGAGCCTTTGATCTTCCAACATGTTTCTTTTGAAACAAGAACTGCCTGTTGAGGTTGCTGACATCGATAGTGTCCAGATCAATCTACAAATCAAGAAATCCAGGTAAGTCACAATGTCTGAGCAACATCACTATCTTCACTATTCCTAACTCAGAGCTTACCTGCAGCCAAAGTGCTTTCCTAGACAAGTCACACCCAATTTGTTAACACATAAGAACTACATTTAAAGATTATGGGAAGAACAGAGCTTAAGTCAAAGGTAACTTCAAGAATGCACTAAGGATGGCTAATTTTTTTGTTTGTTTATTTAATCATGACCCTTGCAAATATTTCAGGGAATTCCTTAGATATCATAAAAGATTTAATTATAAATATAAAAATTGGGGCTGGAGAGATGGCTCAGCAGCTAAGAGCACTGACTGCTCTTCCAAAGGTCCTGAGTTCAATTCCCAGCAACCACATGGTGGCTCACAACCATCTGCAATGGGATCTGATGCCCTCCTTTTCTGGTTTGTCTGAAGACAGCTGCAGTGTACTCATCATATACATGAAATAAATATAACCTTAAAATATATACATACATACATATATATGTGTGTGTGTGTGTGTGTGTATATATATATATATATATGCCATTAACTGAGAGTTAGCTGTCTCTATA
>JADRCD010194080.1:3545-24540 GCA_019843815.1 Montemys delectorum | reverse complement strand
GCCCACTCATTTTAGTTTCCTGCCCCTAGATAGACAAGGAAAACTCTGGAGCTTAACTTGAAGTTAAGTCAAGTCACACAAGGCTACAAGGAGACCTGGCTTTGAAAGCCACCCATTCTCGGGACTGTCACACAAAATCCCCTCAGAGGTGACTTTGATCCTTGCGCATTGTTTCTTACCTTTATGAACCAGCAGGCCCTAACCACAAACTTCCAGGCTTAGTGTAGAAAAACATTATCAGGAGCAAGGAGACGCCAGCTGGTAAAAACACTTCCCCATCTAAGCCTGGCCAGCTGAGTTCCGTTCCTAAAATCCACACAGAGAGAACAGACTCCCAAAGATTGTCCTGTGACCTCCGGATGTGTGCCACACACGCACATACAACACACGCACACAGTAACAAGTTGGATTTTAAAACATTAAAAAAGAGGGCAGGAGAGCTGGTTCAGTGCTTAAGAGCACTTGCAGCTCTTCCAGGGGACCTGGGTTCAATTCCCAGCTCAACACGGCAGCTCAAAATGGTCTGGAACTCTGGTTCTAGGGCATCTGGCGCCCCCTTCTGGCCTCCCTAGCACCAGGCCTACACACAGTACACAGCCATACAGGCAAGCAAAACACAAATACACATAATAAAATACAATACTTTTTCAGTTAAAGGAATTCTTAGAAAACATCAGCCAGAATGTAACAGACAGCCCAACGGGAAAGAACACAAAGGAGTTCAAGGACAAGGCCTGTGGCTATAGCTCTGTGAGACTTAGGGTTCGAGCACCAGTATTGCCAAATAAATAAATAGACGCTAAGAAGCTAGAAAGTGAACAGCAGTTAATAAATATGTGAAAGTAGGCCTAAAGCTTTATTCATAATTATAAAAATATAAATTAAAAACAAGATACTGTTTCTCCCCTAAAAAGACAGTAACAGCTCACTCCTCTGCGTCAGTTTTTTTGGGGGGGTGGTGGTAACATTCTTGTTAGCTGTTGCCTGGTGCTTTGTTTTGAATGAAGGTCCAGGCTAGCCTCACACTCCCAGCCATCCTCCTGCCTGAGCCCCTCAGAGGCTTTGGTCCGGCTTTGCTACGTGTTCTCTGCTGGCAAAGGGAGACGCCCCTGCAGCCCTAGCACAATCTGCTATTCATCAAACCGCTGCGTGTGTTACTTAGAGTTTCCCTATGTTTGGTTGCTGGAAAGTTTTTCTGTGGAAGAAAGGTTCACATGACAATGACTTAGGGAAAACAGGACACCTCACGTCTCCTCCTGGAGCCTGATTAAATCACTCAGGTTTAATAAAGTGGGAGCCATTTTCACGAATCAGGAAGCTATGGGCTGATAAAGCTTGGTGGACATGGGAAGAGAGCTGGCATACGCTGTTAAAGGCCATGAAGGGTGGGAGAGCCGGAGATGGTGACACAGGCCTTGAAGGCACTTGGAAGGTAGAGGCAGGTGGATCTCTGTGACTTTTTTGGTTGGCTAGCCTGGTCTACACGGAGAGTTCCAGGCCAGCCAGGGCGACACAGAAAGACCTTGTCAAAAAGTTTATTAAAAATGAAGAAGCCGTAAGACATTATTTATAGGGTAAAAAGGTTTTGCTTTTTAAGATTTATTTTATATATATGAATACACTACACTGTAGATATTTATAGACACACCAGAAGAGGGCATTGGATCCCATTAAACCACCATGTGGTTGCTGGGAACTGAACTCAGGACCTCGGGAAGAGTAGTCAAGTGCTCTTAACCACTGAGCCATTTCTCCAGCCCTGTGAAAAGGTTTTTTAAAGGAACAAATGTTAGTGAGTTGGGTTTCCTGTTTAATCTCCCAGGAGAGTCAAACAGTAGCCCCTTCTAGAGGTAAGGCTCAAAACGGGCTAGAGCTGACTAATGTGGTTAATAGCCCAGGCTGGCCTCTACCTCATTGTGTAGTTGTGGATGGCGTTGAACTTCTGATCTTCCAGTCCCCACCTCCGCTGTGCTAGCATGATAGGCATATGCCAGCACGCCCAGTGTAGACAGTGCTGGGATTCAATCCAGGGATTCAATCCTGGATGCTAGGCAAGCCCCAGATTAGCTGCGCTCAAGGCCTTGCAAGAGTTTTAAAAATCCTCCCTTCCCCTGCCAACTGCCAAGAGGCAGTGGGAACTGTGGAAGATAGTTTTGTCTCTAGATTAACCCTGAGGCTATCGCAGGGAGTGGCAAGCAATGCAGACTGAGGAACAACTTTAAAAAGAACTTCACTGTAAAAAGAAAAATAATCAAAGCCAGGCTTTTCTTTCTTCTTCTGCTTTTCTTTCTTCTAGTAACAAGCCCAGCTGAGCTGAGCTGACTGCTTTCCTCAAGGGGAGCAATTTATTGACAGACTCCTTTCTGAGCCGGGGTCGATTGTGGCTTTGCTGGCACAGTACATTAATGTACTGGTGAACAGGAGCAACCTTGCACACTGTGACAGGCTCTGGGTATCCATGCACACCCCCAAGCCAGACTGTGGATTTGGGGTTACAAGGCATTGGAGAATCAGAGTTGCAGATGAAAGATGGGGAACTGTGGGTGTAGCTTAGTGGTAGAGTGTCAGCCTCGCATGCAAGAAGCCCTGGGTTCAATCCCCAGCACTGAGTAAGCCAGGCCTGGTACTGCACAACTGTCAGGGAGATGAGAAAGTCAAGGTCTACTTGGTCACGAGAGGCTACTGAGATCCATATCAAAAGAGTGAGTGGGAGAAGGGAGGCAGGCTTGCTGAAGCAAGAAATTCTGGCTCTCAAGACCCATGAAAGGGCCACAAGCCAAGGGCACAGGGAAGACTGGAAAAGCCAAGGAGACAGTGTCCACACAAGTCACTAAAAAGCTCATTTCTCTACGCTCTGGCCTCTTCAGCTGTACCCACCGAAGACACACTGTGAAATCAGCTAGGGCTGCACACCTGTGTGTGTGTGACTCCAGGGGCGGATCTGCACTGCTCAGTGGCTGGCCTGGTCGAGGGGCAGATCTACACTGCTCAGTGGCCTGGCAGAGGGGCGGATCTGCACTGCTCAGTGGCCTGGTAGAGGAGTCGGGTAGAAATCTTAGAAAAGCCATCAAGACAAGGAAAACCAAACACCCTTTATGACAAACGAAAAGGCTAGGCTGGAGGAACCACGCTGGCCTATGTTAGTAAATAAAGCTGTGTCAGCATTAACTGTGGACAGCCTGGGATCACCTGAGAGTCTCAGCTGAACAGCCTTTATCAGGTTGGTCTGTGAACACGTCTGTGAGGAAGTAGCTTGTCTTAATTGATGAAGGAGGGCCCCAGTCCACTGTGGGCAAGCCAGCAAGCGGCGCTCGCTCCTTCACGGTTGGTTTCTCCGTTAGCCTGCTGCCTTGAGTTCCTGCCCTGACTTCTTTTGATGGTGGACTGGAAATATAAACTCTTTCTTCCCCAAGATGCTTTTGGTTCGAGTGCTTTATCAAAGTAACAGAAAGAAGTTAGGACAGAAGCCCTTTGATGACACACATGCTACGAAACTGGGCATAGGTGTTTATGCCTGTCTACTGAGCCCCAAGAACCCCCAGAATATCCAGATCACTTAATATCCACAAACAGGGATAAGGTGGGGAGGCCAGGCAGCTGTTCTAATAAGGTTGGGTTCCTGCTGAGTGGAAATGTGAGGCCTCTTGATGGAGCATCAGTGCATTACCTCTTATCAAGTGCATGCTCACATTCCTAGGCAGGCATGAATTCGTCTGGCCTCAAAGTGCCCTGTCAATCTCTGTACATGGGAGAGGAGAAAGACACCACCATGCTAATCCCTCACCTAGAAACAACTTAAAGAGACACTTCTATACCCAAATGTATGTCAGAAGAGAGAGGTAATGGATGCTTCGTTCCTCCATTTTCAGACATGCAATTATTTTGCTGATCACCCCCATGTCCTCTAAAGATAGCAAGGGACTTTGTAACATCTCAAAGGGTCCAAATTATATCAAACAGGCTCTGTCCTTTCTACTGTTACCATGTAGCCTTAAACTTGATATGTATTTGAGGCTAGCCCCTAACTCCTGATCCTCCTGTCTCTACCTCCCAAAGCCAGGGATTACAGGTGTACACCACCACTCCAGGCTGTCCCATGGTATCTTATGCCCCAAGGGTTGTAGACTGCCTCTTTAAGGAACTGTACTGTGTTCACAGAGATTATGAAACAAGGGGTGTTGTGAAGGCTGGTGAGGGCTCAGAGGATAGCTCAGGGGATGAAGGGCTTGCAGGTGAGGACTGGAGTTTGAATCCCCAGCACCCACGGAAATGTTGGGCAACTACTCAGCCACATGCAATTCTAGCCCTTGGGAGGTGGGAAGGGGGATCCCCAGAATAAGTTGACTAGATCCCAATCAATGGGATCTCTGGGTTCAACTGAGAGCCTGCCTCAATATATAAGGTAATGTATGACCAAGGAAGACCCCTGATGCCAGTCTATGGCCCCGCATACACAGATACCTGCACATACACATACATGCACCTACACACATGCAAACACACACACAGCTCTTGTAAGGCAGGCCATGCTTGCTCAGAGCCCTTGAGAGTAGCTACCCTTCCCTTCTGCAGGACACTAAGAGCCTCCATTCACTAGGCTCACAGAACAATGCCTACAGTGGTCAAGCATGTCCCCATAGTGATGGTTTCTATAAGACACACCATTCTGAGGAAAAGTTCAATGCTAAAAAAGACATCATCCTGGAATTCCAAGGATGCAGGCAAACAATAGCTCCTTCACACACTTCTCTCTCTTTTCACATGGCAATACAGGAAACTGACCAACATGGGAAAGGTATACATCCCTGAAAGGCCTCGTTCTCTCTGAATTACATGATGTACTTCCTCTAACACCAAACGACAAGCTGGCCTGTGTATTGAGATACACACTCTATTGGGAAGCAGATGTCTGGAATCCAAAACACCCTTTCCAAAAAGAAGGTCATTCCTGTGTTTATTTCCAGGGTAAAAAATATCTTTATGATAACAAGTTGAGAGATTTCATACCTTTGATGGAAGCTGGCTCCTTCCTTCCACCATGGGGGCTCCAGGGATCGAACTTAGGTTGTCAGGATTAGTGGCAAGTGCTCTTACCTGCTGGGCCATCTTCCTAATCAAATTTGATATTACTCCTACTCCACCCCGTGTGTGTGTGTGTGTGTGTGTGTGTGTGTGTGTGTGTGTAAGAGAGAGAGGCTGGGGTGACCTACCAGTAAGCCCCAGTCATCCACTTGTCTCCCCCTCTCCAGCCCTGGGTGACCCCCACACCTGTCTCTGGGCTCTGTCGACAAAACTCAGATCTTCATGTTTGCATGACCAACAATTTACTGTCTAAATTGTCTCCTCAGCTGAGACTTACTAATTTTAAAACAATTACAGAAGCCACACACATACACCTTTCCCATTCTTTTGGGAGGAAACCCAGCTCTGCTGAGAGGGTGCAGGAAGGGATTTGGGGCGGCAGAATGAGGCCCTGCGTGGGCCTGCCTGACACAGTTGCTTTCCACTGGTGTTTAGGAATGAATTCCTTTTCCTTTGGGTAGCTGTTTTCTGCATCTTATCCATACCAGTGATGAGGCTTTTAGTCAGGACTGGGAGCGCCAGTAAAGGAGGAGGAATACAGACGTTAGCGTGGGGGGGGGGGGGATGGTTTAGTTGGTAAAGGGCTAATTCTTCAACCTGAGGACTGAGTTTAAGCCCCAGTACGCAAGTCAAAAAAAAAAAAAAAAGAAAAGAAAAGAAAGAAAGTCAGGCATTGTGGTGTGGTCTTGTAATCCTAGAGCTGGGGAGGCAGAAACAGGTGGACCTCTGGGGCTCCCTGGCCGGCCAGGCTCGGCTACTAGGTGAGATTAAGGCTAATAAGAGATGCTGTCTCAAAAAAGCAAGGTGAACAGCACCCGAAGAATGACTCCTGGGGGGCTGTCTTCTGTCTTCCACACACACCCACACAGATATACAAATACATATGTACACTCATGTGGAGGACGGTGTGCAAACAGCACAGGAGCTCTATGTAGTGAGAAACTGAGGAAAGGACCCGGGGTAAGGGGTGGGAGAGAATGCACATCTGAGAAGGGAGGAGCCGGTGATTGAGCATCCTGTGACCCCTGAGCATCCCATGACCCCTGATGACTTTCTCCTCACAGAGCCCAACCCCCAACTCAGCTCTAGCTGTACCACCTGCAGAGCAAGATTTGATCCTGAAGAGGTGAGGACAGGATTGGCAGGTAGGGGAGCAGGTGCAGAGTCTACAGAAGAGGCCATGCTGGGATGGGCAAGATGAGCCAGACAAAGCCCTCACTGCCAAGCCTGACAACCTGAGCTCAACCCCAGAGATTCACGTGGTAGGAGGAGAGAGCCAAGATCTGCTCGAGATCTGCGCGTTGTCCTCTGACCCCCATACGTGACCTGCGGCACACACCACTGACATGCACACACACAAAATCATTAGATGGTATCAAAAGAAGTGGCTGTTCTCTTATTATTTCTATATGTTACAAGCAACACCTTCTGGAACTCAGAATAGTCCCCAGTTGACCCTCTCACAGTTTAACCCACATGTGCATGCACACACACACACACACACACACACACACACACACACACACTCCCTCTGCTTCCTGCCTAGGTGCTTCCAGCTACCTCAGTGCTGCAAACCTCCAAATTTACAATTATGATTTAGCATCCAGAGAGGTCCTGCAATGCTACAGAACTCAATTCAAACTGCAAAAGGGGGGTGCAGGCCTTCATTGACTGAATCAGGCAAAGCCTGAAGTTCAGACGAAAAACACTTGGCTCCTTTCTCCCGTAATGCTCTTTCCCCGAGATCATAAATTGCCGAGCGCTGACTTTCCATCTCTGAAAAGTGAACGTGACGAGAGCCAGCCTATAAATCACTTCGGGAATACTTATTCATCGTGGACAAATAAAAATGTGAGCCACTCAGCTGGCGGGAGGCTCCTCTCTGCTGCCACGACCGGACAGGTCTAGACCAGGAAGGGTGAGGAGAAATGGGTGAGGGTGGGGGCCTACGGAGAGGGTCAGAACAAGGACAAGGAACAGTGGGAGATGTTGCCTACCACATCGCTACAACCTCTTCAGCGCTTCCCCTCTTGTTCCTGGCTGTGTTCCAGGCCACAGGACTGAGGCAGAAGAAAAGGAGAGAGCGGAGAAAGTGGGGACAGCATATACGACAGTGGGCAACTGAAAGGCCCTTTTCAGTCACCAGTGTCAGGGCGCTTGCTACTTTGGGGACTGCAGCCAGGGAGCAGAAACTGTTCTCCTTGATGCCTGACTCCGTAAAGCCATAGCTCACAATGGACAAAATCCAAGGTGACTGTGTTCCCAGCACTCTGATGGGTGCTTATGTCACAAAGCCACACTGTCCCAAGGGGTAGGGAGCACAGAGAGGTGAACACTCCCCAAAGATTCATTTGACCTAGCACCAAACTCCATTAAGGCCCCCAGACACACGCCGCCAGCCAGGGAGTGATTAGGAACCCACCATCATACTCCGTTCCTCTGGTTAAAGCCATGTCCGGCCAAGAGGGCAGACAACATCGCCACATACAGAAAGGAAGGAAGAAGTGGGAACAGAGAGGAAGAGGACCTTGAGGGTGAAGCATGAATGGAGGGCCATCTCCCAAAGCAAGAGCGGGGAGCGCGGCCATGCCCGTGGGTAAGGGACTCATGGGCTGCCAGATGCCAAGCAAGTCCTGCAGGCCTGGTGATGGCCCATGGGCAAAGTGCTTGCCTGGTGTTTGGGAGGCCCTGGGTCCAACCCCCAGCATGCTACAGTGGTGTTCACTTGTCATCTTCTACCACATGGGAGGAGAAAACAGTAGACTCACAAGCTTGGGGTTATCCTTGGACAAGTTCAGGGACATCCTTGGCTACACTATCTTTACTGATCTCCTAATGCTAAGATGTGAGCTACTCTGAGAACGGAATATTTGTTCCTCAAAACTGATACGCTATCCTTTATTGTTTCTCTTTATATTATTCATGGAGAATTTGAAAAAAAAAAAAAAGTCTTGTTCTTTCAGTTCTTCGGATCGAACCCAGGGCCTTATCTGCACTTGGCAGATGTTCCACCACCAAGCTATATACTAATTTTTGCTTTTTACTTTGAGACAGGCTCTCACTAACTTCTTAGGTTGTCCTTAAACTCATTCTGTAACCCAGACTGACCCAATGTTCCTGTCTCAGCCTCCTGAGCAGCCGGGGTTATAGGCCTACAGACTGGCTACTGAGGATATCTTCAAAGGTTGACTGTACGGACTTTGAAGTGAAGCTCGGAGCCAGAGTACTTAGCAGGTATGTACGAGGCCCTGGACTCAATCCCCAGTGCCACAAAAATAAAGTGTACAAGCCATTCTCTGGCTGACTGGACTGAATAGATAAACCGAGCCCATGCTGGGAGAGAGAGCAGGCTGGAGCAGGAGTGGGTGGCCGAGGGGATATGTGAAATCCTAAAGAGAGACTTGGTGCCCCTCGGTACTCAGAGTGTAGGAACTGTTAAGAAAGGAGACAAGGGAGACTGAGCAACAGGAAAGGACCAAATGAGCTGCCCCACAGAAAAGTCTGCTGGCCTCTGGCTGACAGTGCCTCATAAACTATAAGACTGGGAAAGAAGGCTCAACATTGGCTGCTCTTTCAAAGGACCTGAGTTCAACTCCCAGCACCCACCTGGCAGCTTACACTCCCTGTGACCCCAACTCCAAGGGCTACCCTCTGGCCTCTATGGACACCTGAATGCTTGTGCCTAAGCCTGTACACATGACCCCTACACACACCAACAATAAAAGGGAAAACATTTAATACATAAGTTGTAAGGCTGACCCAGTCCAAAACCATCCATTTTTCTTTACCAAATCCCATTCCCTAATTTCATTTGGAAATACGGGGAAGCTTAAGATGGCCCAGATGAACTTGGATGCCCAGCTTCAGGGGGCCAGCCAAGGGCAAGAACCCTACGCACTTCGAGTGACGCTGGTCCCCTCCATTTCCCCAAGGGACTGTGACCATCTGGGTGACAGTTGAGAGGCATCCTGTGCGACTAAGCCCTGCAGATGAGACATTTAGGAAATCTTGGTGCCATGGGGACTTTATATTTACCCCGGCCACCTTCATTTGTCTTACCTTTTCAGGAGAGAAAACTATAATGCACTATTGGTGAATTGGCTAAGGAGAAAAAAAAGGCTAGGGGCCTTTACATTTTGACCTAGTCTTATCTATAAAGACTACTCTAGTTTTGTAATTTCAGAAGTTCCTGGTTAACTTCCTTGGTCTAGATATTGGGTGTCTTTTTCATCTGTTCCCTAATTTAATTTGTTTTAAATTTATGTGTGTCTTGTCACATGAATGCCCTGGGCAGAGTCATGGGGATAATCATGGTGGTCAGAAGATTCCCTGGAACTGGAGTTACAGGTGGTTGTGAATCACCACATGGGTGCGCGGATTGAACCTGGGTCCTATAGGCGCAGCCAGTGCTCTGAACCCCCGAGACTCTCCCTGCCCAGCTACTCTCTGCTCTATTGTGGCAGGGTCTCTCTCTGAACCCAGAGCTGCCTGATTCCAGCTAGTCTACCCACACTGTAGGATTAAGGTTAAGGGATTAACGTTCCCAGGGAGCATATCTGTCTGCATGTCAACTGGAGTATATCTTTGGGGTCATCTCCGCTGTAATCTGTGTAGGCATGGAACGCACTGAGTTCATGAGGCTCCTAAGGAGAATGCTGCCTCGAGCCTTCTTGGCCTCGAGATGTGTACAGTTGTTCTTGCGTGCAACTTTGCATGTTAGTCTGTTGGTCTGTCTCTGACTCTATTTTATTACATACGGAGCCTAGGCTGGTCTTAAATTTAAGGTGATCCCCCTTCCTCTGTCTCAGCTTAACACTGTTATTGGCATGTCAACTGAAACATTTACGTCTGCCCATGTGAGTTTATAAACAATTTTAAATTTTAGTCCTCTTCCTCCTCACACCATCTTCTAGAGAAATGAGTTAAGGTCCTTACCCAAGCAGGGATTAAAAGGATGGCTACTGAACCTGAGAAGCCCCTTGTCTTAGTCAGGGTTTCCATTCCTGCACAAAATCATGACCAAGAAGCAAGTTGGGGAGGCAAGGGTTTATTCAGCTTACACTTCCACATTGTTGATCACCAAAGGGAGTCAGGACTGGAACTCAAGCAGGTCAGGAAGCAGGAGCTGATGCAGAGGCCATGGAGGGATGTTCCTTACTGGCTTGCTTCCCCTGCCTTGCTCAGCTTGCTCTCTTATAGAACCCAGGACTACCAGCCCAGGAATGGCACCACCCACAAGGGGCCCTCCTACCCTTGATCACTAATTGAGAAAATGCCCCACAGCTGGGTTTCATAGAGGCATTTCCTGAAGGCTTCTTTCTTTGTAATAACTCCAGCTTATATCAAGTTGACACACAAAACCATCCAGTACACTACTTAAGTGTTTTATAAATTTTAATTAAAACACTTTTTTAAAATGGAAACAGTGTCTTACTGGCTGGCCCAGAACTCACTATTTAGACCAGGCTAGCCTCAAACTCACAGAAATCCACCTGCCTCTGCCTCCCAAGTGTTGGATTAAAAGCATGTGCCACCATACCTAGCCCCATATATGTTTATTTATCTTGTGTGTATTTGGGTGGCCACAGGCATGCAATGCTACAATTCAAAGGTCAGAGGACAACTTTCTGGAAGGCCTAGGCTTGAACTCAGGTCATCGGGCTTGACAGCAAGCACCTTTACCCACCCATCCATTTCGCCAGCCCCAGGTAGGCCAGTTTAAAACCCAGGAACGCGATTTACAACAAAGCATGAAAACAGGAGCTCAACTTTTCTTTGTCATAAAGATAATTTGGGCTTATTGTTTCATAGACATGACAGAGTTATACTTTCTTGCCATATAAACTTTCGTATGCTTAAACTTCCTAAAATCTATTAAAATGAAATATTGAGCACACTGAATGTGCTTCACAGAACATTGAAATGTTCTGAACACACCATTAAGGGATATCTGATCTTCTCAAGGAGGCCCTCTAGAGGGACAATAACCATCGGAACTAAAGACTTCAAAGTACACTTAGTGTTTACGGAAAGCAGTATTCATTTAAGGCATACGATAAAAGTTGGTTAAGTAACAAAAATTTTTATTTGCTACATAAATTTCGGTAAGGATTTTCTTCTAAAAAGAAATTAAATTTTACATTTTCCCTTAGTATTCAAGGGCAATAGAAAACAAGACATAAACATGTTTCATGCTAATCAAGATGTATGATTTTAAGTACATTTGGAATAGTAATACAAAGAATCTTTTTATAATTGCTTTGCAATATTTTCTTGATATATGGAGGTTGCCAAGAATACGTTTTTGAGATACAAGGAACTCAATATATAATTATAGACATAAAGTCAAAATGCCTGAAGATGGTATTAAAAATCCTTTTATGATCCAGATGTGGTGGAACACCCCTTTAATAGCAACACTCAGGAGGCAGAGGCAAGTGAATCTCTTGAGAGTTTGACGTCAGCCTAGTCTACACAGTGAGTTCAAAGACAGCCAGGGCTACTAAGATTGATCTTGTCTTTAGTCATAGCAACATAAACTTTCATGAGCATGTGTGGTGACATACGCCTTTCATCCCAGCACTCAGGAGACAGAGACAGGAAAGCTTCTTTGAGCTTGATGCCAGCCTGCTCTACCAGTGCCATGCCACCCAGGTTTACAGTGACACCTTATTTTATTAGATTATTGCTTTTCTAAGAATACTTTTATACTTCTAATTATAAACATTTAGAGCTGTATTTAACTCCTCTGTGTGTGTGTGTGGGTGTGGGTGTGTGGGTGTGTATCTGTGTGTGGCTATGTGCATTTGAGAGCATGTGCCTTCAGAGGCCAGAAGGGGCATCAGATCTCCTGGAGCTAGTCATAGGTGGTTGTGAGCTGCCTGGTGTGAGTGCTGGGGATGAACCGGGTCCTCTGCAAGAACAGCAAGCAATACTTCTAGCCACTGAGTTTTCTCTGGCCCCAACATAAGACTTTATCATTAAAGCTACGATACACATCAAATCATGAGTGGATATGTTTGTCAAAGATCGTTCCATTCGTGTGGTATTTCCTCTTTGTGATGGGTGCTAACTCTGACCAGCAGCATGAAGAGGCCGGGTCAGCTTTGGTATGACTCTGTATGCAAAGGTCAGTGGTGTTGAAGCTACCAAGAAGAGAGAGAACCAACTCTCTGCAGTGAAGGGGTAATTAAATCTTTAAAATATTATTTCCCGGCCGGGCGGTGGTGGCGCACGCCTTTCATCCCAGCACTTGGGAGGCAGAGGTAGGCGGATTTCTGAGTTCTAGGCCAGCCTGGTGTACAGAGTGAGCTCCAGGACAGCCAGGGATACACAGAGAAACTCTATCTCAAAAAAAAAAAAAGATTTCCATCAAATTCTCAGAGAAACTTCTACAAGGCTTTTTGCTTGGACAACTTAAAATGTATATTCAAAAGGTTAAAACTTAAAAGCTTGGCCCAGCATGCAGAGGCAGTTTTGTGTGATTTCTGACCTTTGCTACATAAGAAATCAACTAATATTCAATCAGTGTTGAGGTGGCCTACTTCTACTATTGGATGATGAAATTGTTAATTAATCCACAGTAATAGTCGTGGTAGATAAAATACATCTTATTATAAAATGTCACGTCTTAATATCTAATATATGTGTGGTGTGTGGTGTGTGGTGTGGTGTTGGGAGCCAGCTCCTAACAGAAAGCGGCCATCATCTCTGCAGCCTTCTCGGGCTATTTACTTACAAGTGGCCCTTTCCCACCCTGAGGAGAGACTTGTTTTCCTAGCATGATGTTCTTGCAAGAGGCCCACCACAGCTGAACACACTCTGATAACGTCTTGTTTTTCTCAAACACATCCTGGACTTGTGGTTAAGTGTCTCTGGCTGCACTCGCCACCTTGTGCTTATATAAACCCATAGATGTCTCAGTACATGAGACTTGATCAGACAGACTGTCTTGTCTCTATTCTTAGCATCTCCGTTCCCACTCTCTCCCTTGCAGACCCCGTTGATTGACCCGTGGACTGGGTCAATGTGTGGGTCTGTGTGTGTTGTATGGTGTGTTTTGTGTGGTCCCATATGTGGTCTGTGGGCCTGTGTGTGGTGTGGGCCCATGAATGGTGTGTGGGTCTGTGTGTGTTGTATGGTATGTATTGTGTGATCCCATGTGTGGTGTGTGGTGTGTGGGCCCGAGTGTGAAGTGTGGGTCTGTGTGTGTTGTATGGTATGTATTGTATGGCCCCATGTGTGATGTGTGACCCATGTGTGCTATGTGTTATGTGGGCCTGTGTGTGGTGTGTGGTGTATGGGTCCAAGTGTGGTATGTGGTGTGTGGTCTGTGGGCCTGTGTGTGTTGCTAGTTGTGTGGTCTGTGGGCCTGTACGTATTGTGTGGCGTGCCGGCCTGTGTGCAGAAGTCGTTAGGTGTCCCCATCACTCTCTGCCTTATTCCTTTGAGGCAGGGTCTCTCCCTGAAACTACAGCTTGTGGTGTTTGTCAGCTGGATTGGCACCAACAGGTTCTAGATCTTCTCTGGTCTCACCTCACCCAGTAGTGGGGTAAAGGTGTGCCTTGCTCTGACGGTGCTGGGACTCAAACTCGAGTACTCGTGGTTTTGTAGCAAGGGCTCTTAACCACTAAGCTATGTCACCAGACCCAGACTCACATTTTCAATGATTTATTATTTTGTACATGTGTTGGTGCGGGCACGTGTGCTGGGATCAGAGAGAAACTCCCATGGTTGCCTTTTCTCTTTCACCATCGGAGAGTCACACTCGGGTCACAGGCTTTGGTAGTGAGCACTTTCTCTGCCGAACCACCCCACCAGCCCTGAGCTCAATATTTAATGTTGCTAATATTAGGGTAAAAAAAATCCTTATGCTATATATAGTACCACCTGCCCACGCATCACAGATGTACTATAACTGCTACATGAGGCCCAGACAAGCATCCGCATGGAAATGACATTAGGAAACTGGTTTTTTTTTTTCCCTAATGATTTTCAGATCTGTTAACAAACCAGATAATTCTGTACATTACAACAGTCTTCAAGCTGCCAAATGGACTGAGACAAAAAGACATGGACCCAAAAGCCCTCATATCCTGTGCTTGTCGCCGGTGCTCAGTGCTTACAACTGTCATGGAGAGCCTGCAGCAGAGACATGGATTTATAGAAACGTGCTCTCAGGTGGCAGAAGGCTAGGAAGAAACGTGTTACTTACATGTGAAGAGCTTAATAACTGTTATTTAAAACATGGCGTCAGAATAGCTAAACCCCAAAGGCTCGGTTTTATTTAGCTTTCTGTTCCTTATCCAAAACCTAAATTTTAAAAAGTAAAAAACCGGTGATAAAATTGCCGCACTCAGTGAAGATGATATTCTAAAGAGTCAGGTGCCTTTCCTTCCCTGTGGAACTGGAATTTCTCCCAATGGTCTGTGGGAAGGGAGAGGCTGAAGTCTGGTGACAGCCAGGAGTACCTTGACGTGCACAGGAGATTTCACACAGTTCTGGAAACACACAGTAGGACCACCTTGCAGAACCGACTAGAACTGAGACAATGAAGGGGCCCTTCAGGCATTGCTCTGTCAGTAACTCCAGTAAAATCTGCTTCACTAAGTTTCCAGGATGGAATTGCTTCCTCCATCTGTGTCCTGTGTGTGCGCACAGCTGCCTCGTTACATCCACCCAGGGAAAGCTAAGCCACAGACAGCAAGGGCAAAGAGCCTCAGCGCCATCGTCCTCCTGTCCTAACACAAGCTGGGGGCCTCAGCGTCACCGCCCGCCTGTCCTAGGTAAAGGAGGTAGGATAAAACCTACGAACTAAATTTGAATTTCAAATAGTGTTACAGAACCGTAAATTTGTCCTACTAATAAATAAAACCAGGCCCCTAACTCATTTCACGATGGAAGCACACTTTATTCCTAGCATTTAATCGGATCTTGCCCCAGCAGATCACCGGATTCCACATCAGAGCCCACCACACTCTCTTCTAGAGCATGGATTCAACACATGCCATTCCTTGAGCTTCAGTTCTGCTGGGAATTAAGCAAACTAAATTTGAAAATGCATGTGTGGACCCGCACAATGGCTCAGAGGGTGATAAGGGTGTTTGCCACAAAGCCTAATAAAGCCCTGAGTTCAAATCCCTGAACCCACATGGCGGTAGGAGAGACCGGACTACCGCAAACTATCCTCTTACTTTTACACATGGCATGCATCCTGTTCCCTGCAACACACACTAAATAAATGTAAACAAGAAAATGCATGTGTGGGCTGGAAAGATGACTCAGTGGTTAAGAGCACTGACTCTACTTCCGAAGGTCCTGAGTTCAAATCCCAGCAACCACATGGTGGCTCACAACCGTCTGTAATGAGATCTGACGCCCTCTTCTGGTGTGTTTGAAGACAGCTACAGTGTACCCATATATAATAAATAAATAAGTAAATAAATAAATAAATAAATCTTTTTAAAAAAAAAAGAAAATGCATGTGTTTTCTCCATATGTGAGTTGTTTTATAGTGAGCTAGAAACCGGTAAAGGAGACAGGCTAATGTCTACATCCTAATTTTAACTCTGGAAGACAGAGTGGATGACCAAAGCAATAATCAAGAAGATGATGTTTTCCTTAAGCTAACGCCCAACAGCTACAGTCCTTAAACAGAGCTCTGGAGCATGGGAGTGTGTTCCTGTGTGCACACATGTGGACATCAGAGCCTGGGGTTGGGTGTCCTCCTCTGGTACTTTCCACCTCATATTTTTGAGCCAGTCTTTCACTGGACCTTGGGCACATCAATGCTACACAGGCTAGCCAGCGAACTCAGGGGTCTTCCAGTCTCCGCCTCCCGGCACTGGAAATACAGATGTGCACTGCCGTGCCAGCTTTTCACCAGTGCTGGGAACCCAAACTCAGGTCCTCGTGCTTGAGTGACTACCACATTACCAAGTGAACCATCTCCCCAGCCCCTTAAGTGAGTTCCCTAGGGACCACCCATGGAAGTAACTGCGTTCTCTAGACCAGCATAGGCAAGGACCCAAAGGAGCAGCCAGCCTTGAGAAGGTCCCCTTCACTCCTCCTGGAGTTGGTTTCTCCTGACTGTATAGGAGGCGGCAATGGTCACACTACGCTTCATCAGTCAGGAGAGCTATTGGGTGGGTTTTGCTAACTGCTTCAGCTAATAAGGGGGTGGGGGTGGAGGAGACAAAGCATGTTGATCCAAAAAGGAAACTATGTCTTAACCACTGGCCATTTGGATTTTGAGGATTATCTGCCAGGGCTGTCACTGAAGAAGAAGGAGGGAGCTTTACAAGAGAACTTTAAAAACCATCACCACTCCACCCCACCAATGCAAGTCTCGCTCTGCTTCAAGGGGTCACATGACTGTATCTTACATCAATCTCGCAAAAGGACCAAGGTAACATCGGCAACCAGAAATCAACAGCTTGTTTGTGTCGTATGACCAGACTTTTTCTTTTTCAGAAGATATTTTTAAAAGCTGAACTTAGTATATTTTGTTTGTAATTTTGTTTTACTGTGGGGATGGAGAGATGGCTCAGCAAAAAGCACTTGCTGTCCCCTGGGAGGACTAGAGTTGGGTTCCTAGCATCTATGTCAGGGGACTCATAACTACCTGTAACCCTGCTCCATGGGCTCTGACACCCTCTTCTGGCCTCCTCAGGCACACACGTGTGTGGGAGCCTACTCACACGCACATATACATCCTTTATTTAATCCTAAAAAAAAAAAAAGTTCTGTTTGTTCCATGTGAAGGCCGGAGTACAACTTGGAAGAGTTGGTTCTCTCCGTTCATCTTGTGGGTCCTGGGATGAACTCAGGTCGTTGGGCTTGGTGGCAGACGGCTCACCAGCCTCAGGAGCAGGAACAATGGATACGGTCTTCTGCCAGTGCTACTGATGGGTGGTGTAAGGCAGCCTACAACCTTATATAAATGCAACAGGCCAGCCTCGACCATTAGGGGACAGAGGACACAGCTACCTGGGAAAGGAAGGAGAAACATACAGGGACACATAAAAAAAAAAAAAAAAAAAAAAAAAAAAGGTATCCCAGAGCTCCTGGCATGTTTACTAGGCTCTCGACTCTGAGACCCTGGACCTGAGAATACAGCTGGGAATGAGAATTATAAAAACAAAGGATCATGGGAACAGAAGGATGACTCAGTGGTTGCTGCCAATCCTGAAGACCCAAGCTAAATCCCTGAGACCTGTATGGTGGAAGGAAGGAAATAACTCCCCAGAATTATTCTCTGGCCTCCGCATGTGCACACACTGCATTTGCACACTCGTGTGCTCACACTCATAACCTCTCTCTCACACATGATGAGTGAATGCAACTTTTTTTTTTTTAATACAAAAGTCAAATTTAAAAGGGTCACAAAGGACTAATAATTCTACACTTCCAATTTCCCTTCGGAGCAAAGCTTTGTGCGTACTACGGTATGACACAGCCCTAAGCACACAGTTCTTTGAGTAAATGGAGGGTACTGGCTCTATGTACGTATGTATTTTTTAATTTATTGCTTTGTGTAACACTGTGAGCATGTGGAGGTCAGAGGGCAATTCTGTGAAGTTAACCCTCTCCTTACACCTTTACTTGCATGGTTCAGGGATTGGGCATGAGTTGTCAGTCTAGCATGGGAAGTCATTTTATCCACTGAGCCATGCTCATGGCTCTGTGGGTTTTTTGTTTTTGTTTTTGATTTTTTTAGCTAGCTAATTAATTAATTAACATACTCTTTGTCTCTTTTAGACAAGGCCTCATATAGCCCAGGCTAGTCTAGAACTTGCTATGTAGCTTTTGCCCCTCCGGCCTCCACCTCCCAAGTGCTACAGGTATGCACCACCATGGCCAGCCTGCTGTGGGTTTTTGTTTTAAAACGCTTTTGTAGTTATTCACTCCCAAACACCAACACATCCAGCCTCCTGAAGGACAGAGGACTCCCAATCCAGTCACCAACACTGGCTGTAGCTCCCACATCAGCCGCATGTCTGTCTCGGCCTGGAACTCCGTGCAGAGTCACAGACCAAAGTTCACAACCCTGCTGGCTCCAAACCCTGCTCGGGCCCCTTGAAGAAGTAGCTGAGATATTTGTTAGCAGACGGCTCCTGCCTTTGTAAAATCTATGCCACTAAAATTATTGCCCCAGGGTATCAGACGGTGACGCTCAGAGAAGAACAGCCACTGTTCACCACGGCTGTCTTGTGGCAAAATCTGCCCCAGGGTGTTTGCTCTTTCCAAATGAATATTGTGAGTCTCCCACAATGTTCAGGCTAAAATTATTTTGATGGAGATTAAGAAACTATTCCTAACAAATGATTAAAACTGGCCTTAGCCTGACTCAAGATATCGCCTCAAGAGAATGCACATATCAAACTATAAGATATACATATATGTGTGTCGTTCTTGACACACAATAGATTTGGTAAGAGGAAGACAGCTCCTGCCAGTGGCCACTCAGAGGCAGAATTAGGGGACCATTGCATCCTGCTGGGATCTGGTAGGTGGTCAGTATCTGCAGGGGGGCGGGGTTGCTGTCCTGAGATAGACCAAAGCAATCCCTGCGCAGCCTGAACCTGCTGCATATAACACAGATGAGGACATCTCACCCCTGGCCTGTTGGAGGCATGCAGGAGTCAAGCTTGTAAGGCAGGAGCTTAGACAGCATGAACCACACAGATAAGCCATAATTCGGGGAGCGACATGAGGTCATACGACTGCTCCCGTTATGCCAATAGTCATGAGTAGACACTCTTAGGGTCTGTTAGAATTTCTCTCACTTCAAGTTAAAATGAGGTTCATTTCCGTCAAAATTGGAGGCTCCTCATTGGTAGAATGGCAACTGGCTCCAGGCAGCTGCCAGACAGAAGGGCAGGGGCAAGTTCCAGGCAGGTAGAAAGCTGATTGTCTCTCTAAGGGACTCTTGCTTTTGATAACATGCCTCCTTTTAAAGCAGTGAGCAGGTTATAAATGTACCCACTCACTTTCTGGACAGGTTCTAACACAAGCAATGGGTATGCTGGGAAAGGCCTCTGCTTACCTCTGGCTCCGGCTGTGAGCTGTGCTCTTCTTCTGCAGAGTTCGGTAGAATCGCCCATGTTATGTTTGCACTGGCCGAGGGTAGAGAGCCAAGGGTCCCATTTTTCAGTTGGTCTGTGGAATGTGACGTGGGCCCATGCCATCCCAGGATGGTCTCTGAAATAAAGAGCTAAAGTGACGCCAGATTGTCTCCAAAGCAAACATTTAGAGCTTGCAAAATATCCGACCTAGTCATGTGAGGGGATCCTTGTGACATGGGCCCCGGGTCACAGGGTGGGGTCTGTTTTGAAGGAGGTACCTGACTGTGCCTCGAAGAGACATGTCCCTGCAACATCAGGACCAGGGTGATCACAGACTGGGAAGGCACAGTTGTCCAATGTCTGTCTCACTTTGACTTTTTCTTCTTCATGGCCTCTCAGTGAACCTGGAACTTACCAAATTCCTTAAGGCTGGCTGAATGAGCACCAGGAATCCACCTGTCTCCATCTCCTCAGAGCAGGTATCACTGATACACACTGCTGCACCCAGCTCTTAACGTGGGTGTCTAGCTCAGACCCCAGTCCCCACACTAGTGTGGCAAGCACTTAACCAACTTTACCTCCAAACAATGCATTCTACCGACATCAGAGAATGATGGTTCTTTTCTTTTCTTTTCTTTTGGTTTTTTCGAGACAGGGTTTCTCTGTATATCCCTGGCTGTCCTGGAACTCACTCTGTAGACCAGGCTGACCTCGAATTCAGAAATCCGCCTGCCTCTGCCTCCCAAGTGCTGGGATTAAAGGCGTACGCCACCACTGTCCACCAAGAAATAATTCTTACAAGTACAGCCTGCTAAGCTGAAAGATTTTTCCTGATCTTCCTTTGACCTGCCCTGTGAGGCAGAAAAGAGTTTCTCCTCCAATATGACTTTGCAGTATTTATTATTATTATTATTATCATCATCATCATCATCATTATTATCATTATTATTATTACTACTACCATGGGATATCTTTGAGCTTCATCTTTGATGAAGATGGAAATAATTACAGGTGGATTTCTTATATTTCTGGTTGTGAGCCTAGCCTTTAATGGCTGAGCCATCTCTCCAGCCCACAGGTGGGCTTCTTTGCCCCAGTCAGGCAAGGTGGATAAATAGGTCTTTCAGCTCTCTTCCAGCCTGGAGATTCAGTTCCGCACCTATGAGCAGGGATAAATGGTGGGAGGCAAGAGAGGATGGGGGAGGGGCTGACTCATCCTTTGGGTCTCAGACCCACCATCCTCAAAGCAATCTTGTCTGTCAGCGTCCTTTCTGAACTTGATCGGAGAAAAGTCCAGAAGTAGCCTAAACCTTTAGCATCCGAGAGAACCTGATTGGTGGACATAAAATAAAATAGCAGCAAAAATGGGTTTGTATGTGTATGTAAGAGAGAGCGAGAGAGAAGAGAGAGAGAGGAGAGAGATAATGTATATGTGGGTGTGCATATGTATATGTGTGTGAGTATATGTGTGTATGTGAGTATATGTGTGTATTTAGGTGTGAGTGAATGCATGTGTGTATATGTATGAGTGTGTATATATGTGTATTGTGTATGTGTATTTATGTATGTGTATATGTATATTGTTTGAGTGTATGTATGTGTATATTGTGTGAGTGTATGTATTGTATGTATTGTGTGAGTGTATGTATGTGTGTATATGTACACTGTGTATGTGAATGTATGTGTGTATGTGTATTTCATGAGTGTATGTATGTATGTGTGAATATATGTGTGTGAGTTGCTGAGTGTGGTGTTATCCAACCAAATGCACTTGAATGTCGAAATTTCTCTTCTCGACACCATACTTCTCCATACATACATATGTAGGAGACTATATACATACATAC
>JADRCD010194079.1:14013-30788 GCA_019843815.1 Montemys delectorum | reverse complement strand
AGAACTCAAGACTTCCAGCCCAGAGATGTCACCACCCACAAGGGGCCTTACCCCCTTGATCACTAATTGAGAAAATGCCCCACAGCTGGGCCTCATGGAGGCACTTCCCCAACTGAAGCTCCCTTCTCTGTGATAACTGCAGCCTGTGTCAAGTTGACACACAAAACTAGCCAGTACAATCCCCTTTCCTGGTTTCCCCTCCAAAAGCCCCCTATCCCACCCTCCCTCCTCCTGCTTCTATAACGGTGCTCACCCACCCACTCACCCACTCTTGCTTCCCAACCCTGGCATTCTCCTACACTGGGGCATCAAGCCTTCCCAGGACCAAGAGCCTCTCCTCCCACTGATGTCTGACAAGGCCATCCTCTGCTATATACACAGCTGGAGCCATGGGTCCCTCCATGTATACTCTTTGGATGGTGGTTTAGTCTTTAAAGCATTCTTTGTTCATTAATTTTACAGTATTGTGTCAAGGCACCAACTCAAAGCCAGATGACCCAGTAGGTAGAAGCTCTAAGATTTAATGAGTCACTGTCATTGGACAAACAAGAATGACTTGATCTCTAGTTTGGAGAGCTGAAGACAAGTGGCTCCCTAATAAGCTGATCATAGGATTGAGCTCTGTAACATGGCTGACACTGGTGGCTGTATAACCACAGGCCATTCATTTTGTTAATCTTACAAATATAATTTCAACGTAATGCTGAATAATACCTTTATCTTTTCTAGTGTCCCTAGAACTAGCTATAGCTGTATGACACCATTTTGGTCAATATGAATAAGCCACAGATCCAATTCAAGTCATCTTTTCTTCTTGCTTTGAATTTTAATTTGATCTCTGGAATGGCAGCAGCTATTGTATTTCTCTGAGGTAACAAATACAATGATAGATACCAACATTTTAAGGGTATCTGAGACCCAAGAGCACCAGTTTTCACTGGAGTTGATGCCTGAAACCCTATCCCTTTGTACTTTATTATGTGAGAGATGGAAAGCCCTTTGTTTTAGCCCCATTAGTTGAGGTTTCCATCCTTAATCCATGTTTCTCTCTAACGTATATGGTGGATAGATGTTCTGTCGAGCAGAAGAAGTGGAAGGAAGCTAGAGAAGGCCTCATAAGAGAGGTGGCTCTTGAGCTGAAACTTAAAGATAAGTACTGTCTTGTTAGATGATTTCAAAGTTGATTTGGACTCATAAAAACAGAACTGGAGGCTAAAGAGACTGCTCCTCAATGCATTTGTTAAACAAGCATGAGGGACTAGGTTTCACATAAAAAGTCAGGCATGACATGTGAGTCATGTTGTGAGGGTAGAGGAGGGGATGGGGCTATGGATAGCGGTGAGGCAGAAAAATCACAGGGGGGTAGTGTCTTGCTGACTGTCAGCTTAGCTGCATGGTCACTGAGAAATTCAGTTTAAGGGAGTAAGGTGGAGAGTGATAGAACTGGCCACCCAACATCCTCCTCTGGCCTGTGTGTGTGTATCTACATGCACATGTGAACAAACACATCCACATCCACAC
This sequence comes from Montemys delectorum, assembly GCA_019843815.1. Taxonomy (NCBI): domain Eukaryota; kingdom Metazoa; phylum Chordata; class Mammalia; order Rodentia; family Muridae; genus Montemys; species Montemys delectorum. The sequence continues at coordinate 29,267 of JADRCD010194079.1, read as the reverse complement.
CTCTATGTGTGCATACATTTATACACACACATACACATATACACACACACATACACACACATACACACACACACACACATACACACACACACACACCACAAAAACAGCAGCAGCAGCATAAACAATGAAAAACTGAAGAACTTGGCTACAGTGGTTAAACTTAAAAAAAAAAAGCCCAATATAACCAGAGATGTTTGTGGATTGTGACTTAATGGAGGTGAACAGGCGGTAGCTGAAATGTTGATATCCATAAATGTTTCCGAATCATGGGGAAAATGTATTTGAGCAGCGTGACTTTCACCCTGCTGTTTTATGTGGCGTCTACAGTCAGCAGATTTCACAGATAATCATCTTCCCTCCTGTCTCTGTCTTTCGATTCCATGAATGGAGAGCTGGGGAACCCTTCATAGAGAGGGTCTATGGATCTAAATCTCCCAGGAACTGTGGTTCACTAATAAAAAAGTAGATTTTTTTTCCTATCTCTTAAAACATTTTAAGTGCTCATAGGATTGGGCTTTGAAAAACAAAATGATTGTGTCCAAAATATTTTCTTGGATTTGGGGAGATGTCTCAGTCAGTAAAGTGCCTACTGTGCAAACAAAGGGACCTGGGTTCAGATCCCTGGCAAGTATGTAGAGGTCGGTCATGGCAATGTATGTCTGTAATCTTAGCATTGGGGTTAGGTGACAGAAAGGTGGGGGGAGACAGGTAGATTCCTGGAACTTCACAGACCATCAGACCAGCCTAGTGGAATCAGTGAGCTTGGCTTCAGTGGCCTTGCCTTGCACATCCACATAGGGATGTGCACACACCCATATGCCCATGTACATACACTATATGCACACATATACAAAATAGGTAAATAAATCAAATCATTTTCTCATAACAAGCTTTGTGTTTCCTGACACCATGAAGCTACAGTAGAACTGATCCTGTGTCTACTCTTGACTCAGGGATGCTAGTGGCCACAGAGAGACAGACTTAGCCTTATAGCACAGATGCAAGTTTCAAATAAGATGGCTAGGGAAAGGGTTTGCAGAGATGAGGAATGTATACGGTGTCCCTTCTCCATCTTACTAGATTATTCAAGCAAAATTTAAAAAAAACACTACTAATTTTTCAATATCAAAACCTGCTTCAGTTGTAGAAAAAATGCTCAATAATAAACCCTTTGTGGAGCCCTCAAGCAATAACTTGTGGGAGCTGTTATATCAGAGCCTAGATACTTCAGTTCTGGGTAATGTGACTAAGTAGCCAGATCCTAGCTATATAGGGTATCCCATGCTCAGAGGGTTATGTGCCTGTTCGCTACCATTCTTCAACACCCTTCCTTTCCTCGCCTCACTTCCTAGTCCCCAATGACATCAGCTTCTACCACAATAACCATTTACATTCAACTCTTTGTCTCAAGGTTGTTTCTGAACAGCCCAAATTAAAGCAAAAGGGAAGTGAGGTAAGGAATAATGTGGGCGGAATAAGAGCCAAGGTGAATTCAGGATGGATCACTTTCAGAAACAATGGCCATCCTCCTCAAGTCTAGAGGGCTCGTCTGAATGTCACCTCTCATCATTAGTCTGCTGGTGTTAGGAAGGTCTTTAGGGACATTTCAGGGCCTTGGATTTTTTTTTTTTGTAATTTCATTTTTTATTGAAAATAGATTTTTCATATCTGATCTCGGTTTCCCATCCCCCAGTTTCTCCCATATTCTTCCCACCTCTCCACTCACAGAACTCCACACCCCTTTCATTTCTCATTAGAAAACAAACAAGGAAGCAAAGAAACCAACCAAAATTGTACTGAACAAAACAAAAAGAGACCCAAGGAAAAAGCATAAAAATCACATACAGAGACAGAGACACACACATCTGCACACACAGAACTTCCATGAAAACATTATATTGGAAACCAAACTATTTAAGTAAAAGACCTATAAGGTAAATAAAGGGGAGGGTAGTTGGGTCTAGATTCTAAAGGATTATATATTGATACTTCATCCATTAGCACAAATTCTATGGAAATTTTATTTTGAAAAAAATTCAGTATACTTAGACATCCTAGATGTCTCCTGGGACATCTTAAGGGTAGAAATCTTTCTTGGCATGCACAAGGCTCTGGTTTAAATCTTTACTTAGCCCAAGGGTTGAATGAATGAACTGAATAAACAAGTAAACAGCCAACAAGCTGTATTTGAGACTGTTCAGATTCACAGCACCAGAAATCATTTGTTATAGAGCCTGGAGACTTTGTTATCTTTGGGGAGAAAGTTTAGTAGAGGAAGAACCTGCTAAATGTCTCCACATTCATTTGCTTCCTTCTGTCTTCTCTCTTTGCTCACTTTACTCCACATGACTTTGTTTGTGCTGCCTAAGCCCTGGCCTGGCTTTTGTGTCCTTGAGGCAGGCATCCACTTCTCCTACTGCCCCTGCTGGACATCCGTTGAAGGGAGGTCTGGGAACAGGTGGGTAAACCTGGGCTGGTGCAGATAGTGATATGGATTTACATATCTCTTTGTGTGTGTGTGTGTGTGTCAGCCATACTCTTTTACAACATGTAGGAAGGGATACTGCACATCTTCAGTCAGGGACTTGCCTCAGGCTACACAGCTAGCTTGAGATGGAGCCAGGCTATGAACCTCCTTGAGTATACATACTCAGTCACCAGGCCATAGAGCATCTCAGGAAGAGGACTGGCTACCACTGCTCCTGTTACCTTGCCTGAATTTAAATTCCCTCTGTGGAGATCTCCCTTAAGATGGGAACCCTAAGCTGGACCCAACTTCCCAAGGAAGTTTCATTACTTTTTTTTTTTTTAAATTATATATCTCTTCTTGATCAACATATTTGTATCGATGATGTAAAATATGGTGTGTGTGTGTGTGTGTGTGTGTGTGTGTGTGTGTGTGTGTGTTTTGCTGGGATGATTAGCATCTGGTTGGCAACTACTTTAACACTAAGTTAAATCCAAAGCCTCAATATGATATTTTGACTCATGTATATGTTTGGTAGTCATGTATACACCACAGGATACTTGGCATAACAATCATGCTACACTTTTGTAAAACATCTGTAAATACATCACAATATCATCTCCTATTTTGGCATATACAACACATTGCTGTTGACTCTGCTCTCCCCACTATACCATTTTTTTCCTCATTAATTGCTCAAAGAAGTTCAGCATTTTCCCTCTCTGTGAATATAGATAGAAAGTCACAGTAGTAACAGTAAAATCTGGATGTAGGTCTTCAGGGGACATCTCACACATTTCTCACTACTGGGAAGTGGGCTTTACACTGTCCCCTGTAACATTGCTCCTTCTAAAATAGGTTAGTGGAGACTTATGATAGATCTTCTATCTAATACATGAATTAAAGGTCACAGGTAACTTTATTACTGTCCCATGTGTATAAGAGTCACCAGAAAATACATATGAAATTCAAGCTCCCTAGCAGATTCTAGAGGTCTGATTTGGGAAGCCTGGGCTGAGACGCAGGAATCTGCATTTCTAAAAAGCAGAAGGTAGTTCTGATGTAGTTAGTCCAAGGGAACACAGTATATTATTCTCTGTTTCTAAAGGATCCCAGACTCTCTGCTGTGAACCCCCTTTCTGGCACTCACCATACTGGAACAACTCACTTCCTGGTGATTGTATACAGTTTAGGTCAAGGTAAGAGTTCCCTACTACTGCAAAGTTTTGGACACCCAAACAAGTTTTTGCTGGTTCACTTATCATCATTGCCAGGATTCTACCAGACCCTGAAAAGCTAGGAAGGAGCAGGGATGAAATGTCCAATCTCTCTTTCCACCTCCCTCTTCCCATCCTGCCTTTCACTGAGTAGACTTGGAACCCAAGTTAATTGGCATCCTTATGGTGATGGCTAGATGCCCCAGCAGATTGGCACCCTGAACTTAGGTTTGGACAGTTATTTTGAAACCACAAGAACCTTTTCAGGAAAAAAGAACCTCCTTAACTGTGTGTCTTTTTAGTATGTTCAACTTAGTCCCATGGATGTGCTGGCAATAGTGTTGAAGGCTACTACACTGGATCACACTGGGAGTATACCTGGATCTTTCTTGAGATGGGTACAAAGAACTATCAAACTGGATGTGTGGGCAGGAGGTTCAGTCTCAGGCTGTGTGTGTAAATGAATAAAAGTCAACAGGTCTGGTTTGTGTGGGGCATAAACTCTCATTTTCACTTGGTTGCTTACCATCTAGTCTTTCAAATTAAGCCAGACCCAGACTTTCTCTTACAGCACTTCCAACTTCACACTTCAATGACAATGCATTAGAATAATTGCCAGATAATTACTATGGACTTTTAAGTAGGAGATTCAAAGCCTCTCTTGTCAGGCAATTAGCTTGGCTGGGCACATGGACTCCTTTTTCTTCTGTGGTTGATGTTTGCTAGATTAAAATTCAGGGAGACTCCAAGGAAACCAGTTAGTTAGGGCATGACTACTGCTCTTACTACACCCTTGCAATCTGTTTGGCTAGTGACCATAAGAAGCAATCAAGGTTCAAGAGAAAAATGATTCTAAACCTGTGTACTTAAACCCCCTTTATTGTTAGGGAAGCACTCCGAGGTGTTCTCATGATGACAAAGAAGGATGGACTTGCTGTAGTTTGTAAGTGCTGACGACAGCATTAGGAGACATGGCTGCAAGGTGGAACAGTAACATTTAATCAGCCATTCAGTTACTCTCCCTAGGGCTTAGAGGAAGTAAGAATCGGTTTTGAAAACAGGAACCCTTCATTGGAGCCCCAGTGAAGGACCTAGAGAAAGGACCCAAGGAGCTGAAGGGTTTGCAGCCCCTTAGGATGAATAACAGTATGAACTAACTAGTACCCTCAGAGCTCCCAGGGACTAAAACACCAACCAAAGAGAACACATGGTGGGACTAATGGCTCCAGCAGCATATGTATAGCAGAAGATGGCCAAGTCAGTCATCAATGGGAGAAGAGGCCCTTGGCCCTGTGAAGGTTCTACACCCTAGTGTAGGGGAATGCCAGGGCCAGTAAGCAGGAGGGGGTGGGGTGGTGAGCAGGGGGAGCGGGGAGGGAACAGGGGTTTGTTTTAGTTTTTGTTTCTTTTCTTTTCTTTCTTTTCTTTCTTTCTTTTTTTTTTTTTTTTTTTGAGGGGAACCTGGGAAAGGAGATATTGTAAATAAAGAAAATATCTAATTAAAAAAAAAAAAAAGAAAACAGGAAGCCAGGAAACCGTCAGAGGCAGAGCACATGAGGGTACAAGCGAAAGGAGTGCTGAGGCCAGAAAGGCTATGAAGCCTACTGGAAGAGAGTTGTATCTTTGAGTTTTTAAAGTTCCAGTTTTTACTCCACAAATCCAGAATAGAGGGAACTTGCTTCCTGATTACTGCTCTTCCTCATTGTAAGGAAGTAAAAGGAACCATCAAAGATACCACAGTCACAAAGCAGGATGCCACGGTTACAAAGATGGAAGCAGAAGCCTGGGTCAGGTGTATGATCCTAAGTGAGTAATTTAATCTTACTAAGCTTTTACTTTTTCCTTGTCTTTAGAAGTGTGAGGAATAATATTATTTGCCTTATTTGGTAGTTCTGAAACTAGGTAATACTTGTAAAAGTTTTAGCATAACAGCTAGAATGTTGCAAGCATTCAAAATGTGCTAGACAGCATTGTTGATGGGGAAGGTCATTATCTTAATCGATATATTAGAGAAGTAGAGTCCATAGCCTAGAAGGGACTTGGAGAAGTGTTCATAGTCTCCCTTACACTCCCTTTTCTCCCAAGAAAAGACTTCACAAGGAAAGAGGCTTACTGCTCTCTGGATGTGGTGGCTACTTCCATAGAAGCAACCACACATGGATGGTTTGCCAAAGAGTTTGGTTTCCTTTTCCTCCTTTGTCTCATAAGAGTTGATAGCCATCCAAAGAAGCCCAGCCCAAGTTTCACATTCCAACAGACACATGATTGAGGGGTCCCCAGTGGTCAATGGAGATGGCCAATTCAATGGTAAAATCCAACCCATCCTGGATCCAACGTTAATCGCCACTGAGAAACAGATGGTGTCTAAGTCTAGATCCATCTGCTCCACATCTGTGGGATCTTTTCCCAGAGGAGAAGACAGGACTGTGGCCAATTTTTATTTTGCTCCAAGAAAGATTGGACTATTGCATTGAAGAAACCATCTTACTTGTCATGATAAGATTTTCTCTAATCTACATAACCAAAAAACACTAGGTCCGATGTGTAAGCAAAGCCAGTGGGCATAAGGCACCACCACAGCCTAAGACACTTACCGTGAGGGAGGAGACAATGTGAGTATGCTACTCTACCATTTGTAACATGCTCCTTGCCCTAACATATCCCCTTATTACATATAATCTTGATAATTAAGGAGCTTGGGTGGGAAATTATTTTATTATATTTTATTATTGATACTAATGAGACTTTAAAAACATGAAACAAAAATCTCCCTTCTTTGAAACAGTCTACTAATTGTTGGAAGAAGAATGGTTGTCATGACTACTGGAGGGAATAAATTCTGATCAACTGGGAACTTTGATTCCACTGTATTTATTTAATGGACACTAACAGTACCTTTTCTCAGTTACATTTTCTCAGCAAGTTTGCACAGACAGGGACTGATGCCTTTGACTGTGGCTCTTGGGTGATAATGGGCGACAGATGGGTGATAATCCAGGACTTGAAAAGTTGTGTGCTGTGTGGAGTGGCTATACCTCTTGGCCCATTTCAGACAATGGATAGGTCTTCACCTCACATGTGGTTCTGTCTTTCTGTCTGAGACTTCTACTAGTACTCTAGACTGTACCTCAGTTCATCCCTATGGAAGTCTAAAGTGCCAATGTCTTAACAACCTAGGGTCAATTATCTGCAAAAATGATGCAGGAGTCAGGGAGTCAGTGGCCCAATCTTCCTTGTCCTGTATGGGTAAGGTCAAAGTTGTGATATGCAGTGTGCCCCACAGAGTCCTCAGTGGGCTTGAGTCCAGTTGCCCACAGTGAGCCAGAGATTTAACTGCCCCCTTTTGGCTTCACCTTCCTTTCTTTCGTTGCCTTCTTTCCAATACTCTCAACAAACTGTGGTGATGTGTTGCAGCAGGCTGATGTTCATGAGAGCCAACCACCAAATTTTCCAGAGTTTTGTTAGTCGGTATAACATAGGTACCTTGAAACTGGGATGTGGTATTTACACCCCGGGAATTTATGAACACTAATAATTAGGGCTTTTATGAAAGAATTAGCTTTTAAGGAGAGAGCTTGTATGCATGTATTCACTAGCACACTACTATCTTTATCTAAGTACTTGTCTAGAGCTTTCAAGTGAAAGAGTGTTGGGAGCAAGTAGAGTCATTTTGCAGGAGAGAATTAGAAGTTTCCAGAGTTATTGCAAACATTTCTTCATGGGTTAAAGATTAATAATTCTAAGTGGTAGAAGATTGTTGGTTCTTTGATTTAGAATTAAGTGAGCATGGAGATAAATTAAAAAGAAGAGATATAAGCTAGGAATTCTTCCTACTAGATTGTCATTCTCAAAGGAAACATTTATGACCTTGAATTATACAAAGACATTAGATTATTAAACAGAGGAAAAAGAAAACACCAGAAAAGGTAAAAGAAATGGTTGGTAAAATAAATCACACCGTGCAAACTGGAACAATAAAATAAAAATCTTTACTTTTCAGAAGACCTTAAGAAATTGGAAGGGAAGGCTAAAGAGTGGGAGAAAATACTTACAAAATGTGTATCTCATGATACTTAGAGTCACTACCCAGGAAGACCAGTGAGGAGTCCAAAGGAAACCAACACAGTGAAAAGTGAAACAAACATTTCAACAGACACTCCCTGTTAGAAGACAAATGGATGAGCAAGAAGCTTACGAAGATACATCCAACATCATCAGTCATCAGGGAAATGCAAACAAAACCCACACATAGCTACTGTTAGAGACTCAAATAACATCAGCAAGGCTAACAAGACTGGGGCAAGGCAGCACAAGCAGGATTGTAAGCTAGAAGAGAGCTGCCTAACAGCAGAACAAACAGACAGACAAAAAACTGCAAATAAACATGTAAATGAATAAACAAATACTAATCATACAATCATGTCAAGTGTTGGTAGAATTGGGGTCAGCTTGAATTCTTGTTGTTACTAATTCAAGTGTATAAAGGCTCAGTCATATTGTTAAAAGAGCTTTGCCAGCTTCTCATAAAATTCAGCATATACATTCCATTCCCAAGATTTATGCCAAAGACAAGATTTTCCCAAAGACCAGAAAACATCTGTAGACAATACTGTGCATGAATGTTCATTGCAGGTTTTCATAACCCAGATGTCTTCCAATGAATGAATGAACAGGCAAACTTCAACACACACACATAATTGAACCCTGCTTTACAATTAAAAGTTGTTCTTCTATACAACACATTCACACAACTATACGGCTGGATCTCAAATGTAAAGGCATGTATCCAAATCCCATATTCAAGGTATGCTAACACTGAAGATTTATAATGCCACATAATGTTCCTGAAGTGGAAACTTAAGGGTTCTCTGGGAAGTCAGTTATGTTAGATGGTATTTTACTGGGGCAAACATGAAGGTACATTTTGCTGAAACAGAGATAGGTGAAAGGATGTTCTGCTAAAGCAAACAGGCAAAAGGACACGTGATAAAGGATTCTTCGCTAATGGCACACATGTATTGGTCCACCCTACATTGAGTGGTTGAGCTCCATTTGCTGGGACTCCATAGAGAGAAATGTATCAAGGAACTTCTGGTGGTATGCTGAGGCTTCTTGCTGCTTTACAAACTCAGGCCAATTGGCAGAGCCATGATGACTGAGACTCAAGGCTGAGGCAAGATCTGTGGAGGACATATGATGTTTGGAGGGAGTATAGATAGGTCTCTGTGGACAGTGATGGAGCGTGAGCTTGCTTGCTTGCATAGCTTCTTGGCCTCCCATCTTTGCTGACCTTCACTTCGCTGTAAGAGGTACAGGCAAAAACTTTTCCTAGAGTTCCTGTTGGCCCTGGTCCGTCTTGCTGACTTGTGCCGAGGCTTAGGCCTGGCTGTCTCTGCTAGGTAGTGCCACAGCTGCTGATTCCTGTTTGCTCTCCCGACACTGCCAAACTAGACTGCTGGAATATCTGTGAAGAGTTTGTGAGTAGACTGAGCTGCCACTACTGACCTGTGAATTGAACTGTTAATTATCTGATGACTTAGATGGAACCATTTCTAAACAGGTCTACTTCCCCTGTATCTTTTCTTTTCCACTATCTCTGGTCGGTAGTAGGCTAGAAGGGAGGTTAAAGTATTTAAGAATTATCATTAAACATAGGTGTTGAAAAAAATTAAAGTTATGTATTCCACTAAAAAAAAAAAACCATCAAATTACCAGAAACCAGAAAACAAACAACAAATGGATCTTCAAAACTGCCAAGGTCCCTTGGGCGCAAGCTCTGCAGCCAGTCCCACAACACCTAGAGGAAGCTCCACTCCCAGGTGACCTAACAAGCCCAGGATCCTAGGATCCCAGAATCACAGGATCACAAACATAGCTTGACTCTGAGGAGTTCTGACACAACAAGGATCACAGGAAGGACAGGCTCCAGTCGGATTTAGCAAGGGCAGGTAGCCCTAGAGATATCCAGATGGCAGGGGGCAAGCGTAAGAAAATAAACAACACAAACCAAGGTTACTTGGAATCATCAGAACCTAATTCTCCCACCATAGCAAGTCCTGAACACACCATTACACTGGAAAAGCAAGATTCAGATATAAAATCACTTCTCATGGTGATGATACAGGACTTTAAGAAAGACATAAATAGCACCCTCAAAGAAATACAAGAGAACACAGGTAAACAGCTAGAAGCCCTTCAAGAAGAAACACAAAAATCCCTTAAAGATCTTCAGGAAAACACAATCAAACAGGTGAAGGAAATGAGCAAAACCATCCAGAATCTAAAAATGGAAATAGAAACAATAAAGAAAGCAGAAAGAGAGACAACCCTGGCCATACAAAACCTAGGAAAGAAATCAGGAGTCATAGATGCAAACATCACCAACAGAATACAAGAGACAGAAGAGAGAAAGAATCTCAGGGACAGAAGACACCATAGAAAACATTGACACAACAGTCAAAGAAAATGCAAAAAGCAAAAAGCTCCTAACCCAAAACATCCAGGAAATACAGGACGCAATGAGAAGACCAAACCTAAGGATAATAGGTATAGAAGAGAGTGAAGATTCCTAATGTAATGGGCCAGCAAATATCTTCAACAAAATTATAGAAGAAAACTTCTCTAACCTAAAGAAAGAGATGCCCATGAACATACAAGAAGCCTACAGAACTCCAAATATACTGGACTAGAAAAGAAATTCCTCCTGACACATAATAATAAAAACACTAAATGCACTAGACAAAGAAAGAATTTTAAAAGCAGTAAGGGAAAAAAGGTCAAGTAACATATAAAGGCAGGCCTATCAGAATTACACCAGACTTCTCACCAGAGACTATGAAAGCTAGAAGATCCTGGACAGATGTCATACAGACCCTACAAGAACACAAATGCCAGCCCAGGCTACTGTACCCAGCAAAACTCTCAATTACCATACATAGAGAAACCAAGATATTCCATGACAAAACAAAATTTACACAATATCTTTCCACAAATCCAGCCCTACAAAGGATAATAGATGGAAAACATCAACATAAGGAGCAAAACTACACCCCAGAAGAAGCAAGAAAGTAATCTTTCAACAAATCCACACAAACCTAATTCCACCTCTTACAAGCAAAACATGAAGTGACAATTACTTTTTCTTAATATAGTAATATGAAAATTAATATTACCAACATATCCTAATCGATTAAAATCCAAAAATATGAGGAATTAGAAATTTGTTGATTGTCATCCAATGGTCTCTCTAATTTGGTAATTGGAGAAATAGGTCTAACATTGTACAATCTTTATATACTTTCAGCTTGTTTGTTTGCAACAGTGTCTTGCTGTGTACAACATAAGGGTCTTGAAATCTTGCTTCTCCTGCCTCAGCCTCTCTATTAGTAGTATTGTTTATTTCATGTCTTTACACTATATTGTGGTTTTCAGAACAGCTTATATATTTCAAAAGTGTTTATATACCCAAAAGAAACATAGATCATTAACTAGGGAGGTTGCTTGTAAGAGAACAACAAAGAGTGAGACTGAATGCTTTGCCTGACATTTGTAACTCTTGTATCAAGTTTGAAGAAGAGGACTTTATAAGTTACTCTTTCTTTGAGATGAATGCTTTTCCAAATTATCACAGCTAATGAACCAAATTCTTACCCTCACCCAATGTCCGTGCCACCCTCCAAGCAGAACCATTGTTCATTGAAACAGTTGGTGAATGACTTTATGGATAGACCATCTTAATACCTACACCATTTCTTAAATGAAGGTAACCTGTTCTCTGAGAATAGAATAGAAAATAAAGTCACTCACTTAAGTCTAATAGCTTTGACCATAGCAAGAAGCCCGTATCCAAAAATCGAGTCTACAATTCATTTCTTGGTGCAGCAGAACTATCAACTCTCAGCTTAGCTACGATGGAGGTAAAATCCTTTGGTGATGTGAGGGTCATTGAAGTATAGCCTTATTACAATGAAATCCAATGTCTAAAAATTGTTCTTATTTTGAGCTTGTACCACAGTAAGAGCCAAGATTTTAAACTCTACAAAATACAAAACAAACAAAAAGACTTTATATATTTATGTTCATTTAGGAAAATACCAGTAGTGATGTATTATTTTGAAGTATACAGTTAATATGTTTGGAGTTATTTAAAATTTATATTGAGAAAAATGTATTTTCACTATTGCTGTAGACGAGCATCTACATAAGACTGTTAAATTGATTGTTGTTTTATATCAAACAACTTTTATAATACTTATTTGTATTGTTATAATGTTTTATAAATTTTAAGGAATATGAAAAAAAGATATTGTAGGTATTGAAGGAGGGTCTCTGGGAGGAGTGGGGGTACAAAAGGGAAACAAGAATGTGATTTAATTCTATTTACTTAAAATATGTTTTTAAATGTTAACAAATTCAGATAAATTGAAATTATGTAACTTTTCTCATCATAATGCAATAAAAGTTTAAAAAAACTGCCAAGGCCACAAAAACATAGACCTATGATCTGACATGGATTACAGGAAATGGGTCACACTGACTTAAGTGCATTATGGAATGTTGGGTTGGAATAGAAAGGTAGACCAATGGGGGAACTGATGAGAGCTGAATATGGTCTGTAGATCAGTCCAGAGTATCCTAGCAAAGTCAGTTCATGAGTTTGATCATGATACAGTGCTTAAGATGTTAATATCTGGGGAGTTTAAGTCAAGGGTATATAGGAATTCTCTAAACTATTTTCAATATATCTAAATTATTTAAAAATAATTTCTAAAATCTATTTTTTTGTAGCAAATTATAACTCAAGCTGACTGGAAATCAGTATGTCAGTGTTTCTCAAACTGACCTAGAGAACCTCATGGGTCTCCAAAGCACCTGGGGTAAGGAAATGATAAACCCTGCATTCACCATACTCATCTACCTTCTGTCCTTTACCCATGACACTTTGCTCGTGTTCCATTCTAACATGTTAACTGTACACACATTTATGTATTGTATTGCCATGGCTTCATTACAGAGAGCAAATGCTAACCATCATACCTCTTACATTTTCCAAGGTATTATATTCCAAAACATTCCAGTTTGGTCTACCTTTCTGAGAACTTTGGATGCCAGCAAATACACAACATATACATCTGCTTAGTGAGAGGGAAATACTCCTCAGAGGTTAGTTTATACTAGTCACTGGAAACTCTGAAAAGTAGTCCCAACCAGGTATCATCGTATCAGAAACTAGGCAGGAACTTGCTTGTTGAAGTGTGTCACTGAGATGTTAAGTGGTGAAATTGCCTTAAAAAAGTTATACTGGCCACCACAGCAGCATTTTTACACTCTAGCTAATAACAATGCCTTCTTCTCAATTTGACATCATTATTTGGTATTTGCCAGAAAGAAGCCCACACTTATTAAATTACTTAACTCAATGGTGAAATTATTCAGCTGACTCTGAATTCTCTACTAGTTTGGATGATAGGGTAAGGAAGAAGACAATTTAATAAGACAAACTGATTATTAGCATTGTGAACAATTTCCCAGTAGACTACTTTGTTAGCAAGCAAGGAATTTTATTTTGGATTTTCTTTATGCCTAAAACATACTTGGGAAAATACAAGTGCAATGGTCAGCGGCTTTTTTTTTTTTTTTTTTTTTTGTCAACTTGACCCAAGTTAGAGTGAACTAGGAAGAAGGAATATTAGGGAAAGTGAATTGAGGAATTGCCTCTCAGATTGGCCTGAAGGTAAGTGTGTAGGGGCATTCCTTGATTAATTTGATGTAGGAGGGGCCACCCCACTGTGAGAGTTTCCAAATCCTAGGAAAGTGTTCTTGGGTTGTATAAGAATTTTATAAGGTTGTATACTCAATCCATGAGGAACAAGCCAGTAAACAGTGGTCTTCCATGGTTTCTCTTTGGTTCCTCTCTTGAGTTTCTGCTCTAGTTTCCTTCAGTGATAGACTGTAACTTGGGATGTGAAAGGCAAATAAACTCATTCCTCTCCCAAAGTTGCTTCTGGTTATATTTATTGCAGGTGTAGAAAGCTGGAGATCAAACCTGAGCCTGCATGATAGGCAGACAAGCTCCCTTGAGAGCTGTATTTCTTGTCCCAACAGGGAACTTTTGGTGTCCCTAACCACTAAATATGACAGTATTTGGTGATGGGCTCTTTAGGAAGTGATTAGGTCATAAGGGAGAATCCCTCAAGAATGGGACAAGTGTTCTTTTTTTTTTTTTTTATAATACTCATTTTTATTGTTATAATATTTTATAAAGGGACTAGTGTTCTTTTAAAATGAAAAATGGACAAGCTATAATTATGGAGGGGCAAGGAAATAAATACTGAGAAATAATAAAGGAAATACATAAAGAAAAAGAGGAGGATAATGACTGTAAGAATGTCTTAAAAAGTCATAAGGAGTCACACTATTAACTATATATTTAAAAATACCTATAATACATATAAGTTGGGTGTAAATATACATATATAGTTTAAATGAAATGTTCCCATTTCAGCTGACAATACTCCTTCCAAGAGTCAAAAACTACCTAACTTAAACCCAACATCAGGCATTAGAAGCCATCATTTGAGTTGTTGATCAGAGTTGTGTAAGAGACTCCCAAAACATTACAGGCTATTGCTATTGCTCTTGATTGCCCTCTCCAACTAGAAATAGAAGGTAATTCCCTATTGCTGAAGATACCATGCACTTCAGAAACAGGGTCCAGAGGTCCTGAGCCAGAACTGACTTCAATGCTTCCTCTCTGAGGACTAGGTTTTATGGTACCAGAAGGTACCATGCAAGCTTCCAAAAGAGGGAAGCAACAAACAGTCATATGATCTTTATGAACTACACTAATAAACAGCGTGGTACAATAACCCTAAGGGTACATTAGTGGTATATATACCTTGGTGATAACTAACAGCTCTTTAATTGGATTTAAGATCTGCTTCCCAAAAGGGAAATCATACCTCATGCTGGAAACCTTGACTACCCAGGGCTAGTGAAGTCATGGATATTGGAGAAGAACATAAAATTGTCACTTTATTAAAAAGCATTATCTCTAACTATATTCTAACTGTTTGTCTTTTAGGCCACAGACAAATGCAGTCTTCACCTCCCATCAAGAAAATGTCTCTTTGCAATCAATGGAGACCATCACATAAAAAAGTAATGGAAAAAAAAATCAAAATGCTGAGTTGTGGAGCCTAATCCCAATGAATAAATCTACAGTACCTCTGCATCTAAGGCTCAGGGATCATTCTTGAAGAGGGGGTAGAAAGATCATAAAAAATAGAGTATCACAGAGTTTGCTGTAAGACTGCACTTCCAAGTAATGCCAGAATCTATACAAATAAAGTTTCATCAACATGACTGCCTGATCATGAGCTGAACAAGGACAACAACAGTCATGCAAAAATGGATGAGGCAAGCTTAGGAGGCCTCCACCATATATAAGGAACTACAGGCAACTAAGAAATGCTGAGTGTTAGAGAACTAGTCTTGTGTAAGGAAGAGCACAGCCTTGAAAACAGACATACAAGTACATTATGGAGTTAGCGGGTTGGTTTTTTTTTTTT
>JADRCD010194079.1:0-13913 GCA_019843815.1 Montemys delectorum | reverse complement strand
TATTTAGAAATATATATATATATATATATATATATATATATATATATATATATGTGTGTGTGTGTGTGTGTGTGTGTGTATATACACACACACACATATACATCTCAATACATATGCATGCATAACAACAATTAATGGAGGAAAGAGGTCATGTATTTGAATGGGAGCAAGAACAGTTGTATGGGAGAGTTATGAGGGAGGAAAGAAAATGAAAATGTTATTATATTATAATTAAAAAATCATTAAAAGGGAGTTTTAATGCTAAAACAGCTGCCTTGCCTTCCCTACCAAATGAGACCACATCTATGTGTTCTTTCTGTCCCAGAAAACCCTCAGAAGACAGAGAACTAGATGGTACCTTAATCTTGAACATCCTAGCTCCCACCCTATGGGGACTGAATTTCTGTTATGTATAAGACAGATCTAAGTTATTTTGTTACTGGGACATGGCGAGCCTTTTCACACATCTTTGTGATGAATAGCACCTTCTCGACCAGGGCTGTTGAGATGTTTGTTGTGATGGTATTTGTTACAGGGAAGTTCTTACAAGAACCATTTGTTATTTCTCTCCAATTTTTACAAGATAAATTTTGGAGATTATTTTCCCAATCATAAAGTAAAGAAACCATTTTTAAAAGTGATATTCTGCCCTACACTGTCCTCTTCATTTTATAATTGAGAAGCTGAGGCCTGCTGACAAGGGCTTGGTACTCCCAAGGGGAGGAAACCTGTTATTGGAGCTGTTGCAGGTTTCCTTATAGCTCTAGACAAGTTGATTTTACAGTTCTATGTAGAGCAATTTGACAATGATCTGCTGCCACACTCAGTTAGTCATCCAACTATGTTTCCTTCCTGTTGTTGAGACTAACCAATAGAGGAAGAAATATGGCTATTCTTTAAGCAGAATTCAGTGAATTGGAAATGGATAATGCAATTTATCATCCATCAATCCTCGCTATTTCTATTTTTTCTTTTAGAAATGTCAAGTCAGCCCCAGGGTCTCTGAAATAATCTGCTCCCAGCATAGAGCCTCTCTGGGATCACGGGATAGTCATTGTTATTTGATGTCTCTTTGGCAGGTGACTTATTTATGACTAGCAAATAACAGGTTCTCATGAGTTACTGAGCTGAAGAATAAGAAAACTAGATTGTTTTCCTCAGAACTGCTCTGTTCTTTCTTTTCTTTTTTTTGTGGGGAGGGGTGGTGGGATACATTAATGCTGTTGGTCACTGAGGGGTGGCTAACTCAAAATCAATTTTACAAACTGCAAAGAATTAAAAAAAAAATCCAACCATTCCTTTATCAACAGGAACAAGGGTAACCAAGAGCAATGTCTTAGCAGAGTTGGGAAGGCATCTCCAAGTCCTACCTACTGTGGGTAGGATGCTCCTGTCCTGCTCTTCCATCCTTCCTCTCAACTGGGTGGATGGCTTTGCTAGTGTTGGGTGGTTGTAGTTCTTGCTCAGCTGTTTGGTTTCCCTGCTGGGCTCTCTCCTCCTTCTTTCAGTTACTCAATAAGCTGATGTTCAGAACACTCAGCAAGGGGAAGCATAATTCTGGGCTTACTAAACTTATTTCATTTTCTCTTTTGTATCTCTTAGAGCCTTGGAGATGTTATCCTGGGTAGGAAAAGGAAGGGAAGAAAGACCTACCCTTTGAGAATTTCTTGTAGAATGTAATGACCTTCATTAGGGACCTTGCATGGATCCCTACTCAGGCTTTACAAGTGTCTCTTTACATAGATGTCATCCACTAGCACTGTCATAGACATGAGAAACTGAAACTTTCTGAGATGATGTCACTTGCACAGAGGATGTCATTTGTCACCAGGAAGTGAACTCAAAGCCCCATGTGACTTGTAGTACCACAGCATTCTTCTTCCTCTATGCCCTCTTTTCCTCCCCTAAACTCTGCTGGAAGCACATCTAGAGCAAAGGGAAATATGACAAGTTCTCTCTAGCATTCCCTTACTTTGGATTTGCTGCTTGCATTGGCTCCTGGGCTACCATTGTGGGTGGTGGAAATGGGCTAGCCAATAGTCTCTGGGTTGTTTCACTCATATCATATTGTTGTCACTCAAACCATTGCTCTTTGCATTCAGTGCCTTAGAGTTGTTTTCTACTCTTAAGGAAAAAAAAACAATTTTCTTTCTTTCTTAAACCCCACTGTCCTGTACTTAGAAATTTCTGCTACTCTCAGGCCATCCAGCCTGCTACCTACCCACATTCTCTAAAGCTCCACCCAAAGACACACAGACTGCTTCCCCGAATTTTTTTATTCATTTTAAAAAAATACTTCCCCTGTGTACATTTCTGTAAATAGCTGCAGACAGACATTTATGTTTCAAGCACCTACTTACTCTCAGTCTTAAGTGTTGCCCTTGACTTCATAATATAGCTTTGAAGGTCTCTGGTTCAAGGACCAGCAGAACCACTGAAATGCTTATAGCAGCATTAGCTCTACACATCCTTCCTACAATCCTGTTATTATTTATTGAATATCATGATGTCAAGGACATTTTGAGGAGGGCTGAAGTCTTAAAAACATGGATAATTATTTGATAGTTGAATGGCATCGTAGCAGCATAATGGGTCTGATGGTTCCCCCAGGTAGATTTGTAACCAGCAATAGAACAGGATCTATTTTTTGTAGTGTGTTATAGGTTTGACCTGCAAAGTCAATAAGATAAGCAAGGCTGGATGGAGGTGGAGATCTGGGGATGTGGGAGGAGAGATGCTCACCTTGGTCCTTTCTTCTGCTGGACACTGACTTAGAACTGGCTACCCTGTCTGAAGCTGGAGAATGAATTGGTCTTGACTGATTTTCTAAGGAGAGGAACATTCCCAGGAACAGACTAATGTTAAGATTCAGAAAGGCACATACAAAAATGGTTTTTGTAAGGTTGGATTTGGAAGGAAATCTCTTAGGCAAGAAGTAGCTAAGTTGAAATAGTTTGCAGGCAAATATAAGTACAAGCAGCATATGAAGAACATTGTGCGCAGTCAGCAAAAGGTAACTTCCAAGGTTTTGTTTTTTATTTTTAAGAAACACTTTGGCTCTGAAGAGATTTTAATATATTTTGAGCCCTAGGAACAGATCTGGCAGCTGAGATCAGCTCTTTTGGTTTTCTGGGACATGAAGAGAAGGGGGATGAAGGTACTGAGGGGCCCTTTAAATCGATTTTAGGGCTTGGAAAGGATAAAGGTCTACAGTGTGTCCCATAGGAGGCGAGGAGCAGAAGAGCCTTCTGTGGGTGTGCATCCTCCCCAGGTGCCAAAAGAACACCTTTCCTCAGGTGCCTCCTGCTGAGGGGGATGTGTGTTCTCTGGAGGAGGCTGGGTATATTACAGCAATTCTACCAAAGCATTTGTCTATGGCCACCACAAATGCATCAGAAGCACTCATGGGCATGGGTGGGTTGGCCGGGGGCAAGTGTGAGGATAATTTTAAAACAATACTACTTCTGCTTTGATTTCTGAGGATTTCATTCTGCTTGGTGTTGATCTTATCAGTTTCATGAGTTCTTCCTCTATAGGAATCTTGCCATTCATCATATATCTTAGATGATCACCTCCATAGGCATACCTCATCAGACCTTGTTATTAATACTTGCTGGGTCCTTGAATTAGTTACTGCTCTCTTTGCTGTGACAAGATTTCTGACAGACATGGAAAGAGGAGAAATGCGGAACCTGAGAGCCAGCTGGTGGTACTATTGAGGAGTTCCACAGTTTTTGAGACAATGGACTTGACTGTCAGTGATGGACTACTCACTGGAGGAAGGCCTTGAAGGTTTGCTTCTCACAGCTCAGCATCCCCATCTGGCCACCATATGGGCAGCTCTCCTAAGCTTCTGTCACCACTGAGCCATTCTACTACATAAACTGAAAGTGTTGCCCCAACAATGAGCTGACATAAATATCTCCATAGTTGTTCTGTAGGGCCTTTTTGCCACAGCAGCATCTGCTGGCTATGAGGTGAGGGTCTGAGGTAGGGTGAACAAGATCCTTGATTCCAATACTCTGCCTTCCCAGATTATTTGGTTTGATGTTCCAACTTCAATAATCCTTTTACCCTCCATTTGGAAACCATGAGAGCAAAGGGGAGCTTTGCTAAATGGAGACATGGAAGGACTGGGCAGTTAAGAAGCCACAGAGGCCATGTACTGACCCTTTAACTGATTCCTCTGGACTCCTTTGCTGTGACCCTGTGAGATGGAGCCACTGTTAGTTGAGGTTCCAGTTGCATGCAGTCTGATAGATTCTCAAGACAGTCTGCTTGGCACTGTGTGCCCTCCTTCCTCCCTACTTGCTCTCAGACCTCACAGCCCGCTTGGGACCACTTTACTTTCTGCCCTCCCCTTCAGCCAATTTTCTCTTAATTACTATCTTGCTTTAATTTTTTTCAATATTGCTCCTTAATTGGTCACAGCTATGAAAGCATTTCCTGTCTCAAATGGACTAAGGGGCACTTTTCCTACCCAGGTGTAACAGAATGGCCCAGCAGGATATAAACTGAAGGGTAGTAGCTATACCTTATGGAAAGGCAGAAGACATTGTACGACCCTAAACCTATAATGTGACATCATCCTACTAGGGTTTAAATGGAAATAAAAACAAAATGCATCTTCCTTGTGTACATGAACATCTTCATCTGTAACACACACACACACACACACACACACACACACACATATACAAACTCAGTCTTTCTTCAGTTGTGATTTTGTTGTGAGACACACACCAAAGAGATGAACTGAAGAAAATCCTTTGAAACTACTTTTTTGCAGTCTCTCAGAGAGACTCAATCTTTTTCCCTTTTGAGATCTGTCAGAGCATTCACCAGATTTCAGCTCAAGGACATTATGTGTGTTGGTGTTTTGAAATGACTGAGTGAAACAAATAGTTTTCTAACATGTTCCACCTGTTGCCTATTTGCTTTTTTAGAGTCAGGGTCTTGCCTGACTAGCACTTGTGGTGTAGCCCAAGATAATTCAAACATAGGCCAATCCTCATGGTTTAGCCTGCTGAGTCTAGGGAATCACAGGCTTGCACCATAACACACAGTTCATTTGTTCCTTTTAAAGAACTAACAAAAGATACATGAGGAAGACAAGAATGGGTGGGGAGAAAAGGAAACTATTGTAATTCATGGGTTCCATTTGGAATAGCATGGGGGAGTTAACTTTCAGAAAAATTGCAGGACCAAATCCAGTAATTGCTATGTTGGCTATTTAAATTTAAAGCTTTGTTTATATTCCTCTCAAACACAATTTTCCTTGATAAGTGATTGTGACCAGCAAGGTAAGATGTTTAAAATAAGGTATCAAGTGAATGTCATGAATGTGAGGGTGATTTGGCTATGACATCCAGTACACTGATCGCCAGACTTGATTCTGCTGACTTGGCTAGCTATGCAGTTAGGCAGGTGTCCTGGTCACTTCACATTCATCCATTTTGAAGATGTGAATTCAGTGGCTATGCAATCACAGCACACTGACAACAAGAGAAGCTGTTCCCGTATAGGAGATGTCCCAGAAGCTAACAGGCCAGCTAGTCTTGGATATTCAGGGTCTAATAAGAGACCCTGTCTTAAACAAGATGTTAAGCAAGGAGTGACACTTGAGGTTGTACTCTGACTGCCACAGCATGGTACAACATGTATCTCTTGTTTCCTTACATGCATATATACATACACATTATTATTAACACACACACACACACACACACACACACACACACACACACACTTTAAAAAAAGGGTTTTGAGGTTGAATTCAGTATATACATTGTGCCTTCTGGTCATGATTAACTCTTAGCTCTGCTGTGTCAACTTTTGCCATAGGAGAATAACACACCTCATTTGGAAGGATTCACTTTACATTGTTAACTTGAAGTCCAGTTGAGGTGGAGACCTATTTAGCTATCTATAATGTTCTTGTGTTCCTTAAACATGGAATAAAGATCTTCCTTAAACATGGACTAAAAAGTAGTTACCCAGACACACAAATGATAGTCCAGTGTCCCTTGCAGTTAGGAGCTCTCATGTTGACTGAGTTATAACCAGTCAAAAACGAGCCAGCAGAAATGATGGGTAACTCCAAGCGTGGTTCATAAAGTAATCTTTCATATCATATACTTTCATGCTTTACTCCTAATAGTTGTCTAAAAGGACTGAGAAAATGCCTAAAAGTGCCACAGTAGTGAACTAATCCCATTGCCTTGACATGAAACCACTTTCAGAGAATAAAAGAACAAGGGAAGAATAATTCTAAAGCACCAAACATAGCTGAAAATTCCTTTTTTATGGTGTTGGGAGGGCTGGGGATGGACCATGCCATAATTCCAATATTGGTTATTTTGCTAAAGTCTGCAGTGATAGCTACAAAGATGCCCTGATTCCAGGCTGAGGCCGAAGGAGACCACTCTAATTAGAGACAGTTGAGAGCTATAGCCAGGGCTGAGGGTTATTAGAAATCATGAATCTTTCTCTTGCCTGGGCTCTGGGACATCATCAAAGGAACTGCGCTTTCAGCATCTGCATCTGCTACAGGCCTAGGGCAGGGGAGGGTTGGGAGGTCATTGTTTTTGGCCTGGTCATTCACTCAGCTGCTGCTGAACACAGGCAATTCTTCACTGGGAAGAAAAGAGTGTTGGGTATGACCACAGCCATGTGGCTGGAGTCACCTGGGAGACCCTGGCTCCTTGCACTTTTCTCATTTTCTCGCAGCTTTACTGAGTTATTGTTGACATGCTATAACTGTAACTATATAGCTACAATTTTTTAATAAACTTATACAATAATGAAACTATGACCACAGTCCTAGAATATTTCCACCACTTCCCCAATTTCTCCACATCTATTTGCAATGAATTCTCACTTCTAGCCCCAGCTTCAGGTAACCACTGGAATGCTTTTTCTCCATTCTTTTCTAGAAAAAACTCAATCGCTAGAATCATGTGTATCTTAACTTTTTTCTGGGTTTCTTTAACTTAGTTCAAAACTTATGGGAACGTTCATGTGTGATGTATCAGGCTTCTAGCCGGCCCCTTGGGCGTAGAATGTTGAATGAAACTGATACGGTCCATATTATTAAGGAAATTAAGACTAATGGGGAGGGAGACATCAATCAAAAAATTCTACAAAACATGTACAATTTCATATAGTAATCATAATCACCACAAGAAAGGTATAGAATGCCACCAGCTCATACCAATAAGGGGTATGGCTGTACTTGGATAGTCAGAGGTGGCTTTAGGGAGGGGGTAAACTCTCAGTCGAGATCTTGGAAATGAGAACTGGGTAAGATTTCAGAAAAAATGAATATGAGAAGAAATACAAGGACAGGGGTATCCATACTCAGTTTCAGGCATAGCAGGTAGGCAGAGAGAGAAGGGATGGGTGTTGCCATCTTAACCTGATTGATTCTGGAGTGTGTGACTTGAACCAGAGCTACCCTACCTGGAGGTGAGGTGAGTACAATAGACTCAGCAAGAGCCCATAGGGCATAGACAGCAGGAGAAGAAAGGAAATCAAGTTAAGAGACACTTGGCTCTCACACTGCCATGCATGCATGTCCCTTTGAGAGCTTGCTGAGGGTCAGAGTAAACCCTGAAATTCTGTATTCTATTTAGCTCTCAGGTAATAGGCATATCACTAGTCCAGGAACCACTGAGAAAAATCCACTGGTAGACCAGGTAAGATAGATGTTGATATTATAGATGGTAACCGGGTTTTCGGGATCTGCGGCTACAGGATGGGAAATTCCAATTTCAGTGCAGTGAGAAGCTGTAAAAGGACCAGGCTAGAAGGCAGATGGCTGGAGTGTTGTACAGTTATGACACAGAGCATCAGAGAACTGCCAAGTTGAGTGCCTTGAAAATCACTAGTATGGCTGAGTGAAGCAGTCCACGCTTACAAGTCCCAGCACTAGGACAGATTGTGAGAGTCCCATTAAAACTTTAGAATGAATGAATGAATGAATGAATGAATGAATGAAAGAAATTACTAGTCTGACATTTCAGAAAATCAAGGCAGATTCTTCCAACTATGATAATTCATTCTTAACGTTCCATGAAGCTACCTTGATAGGTGGGCGGGTCAGGTAGAGGGGAGAAGGGAGGAGGTGGGGCCAGCATGTCTCTTGTCCTTCTGGCTGAGAGTTTTGTTTGATCCATTGATGAGATTTGTCTCTATAATCTATGACTTTAAAACACCAATAGCAACCCCCCTCAAAAAAAAACAAAACAAACAAAACAAAACAATAACAACAAAAGACCAATAGCAAAAGCCAGATGATGGCACTGAAGGGTGGGGAGAGTATACCACTAATCAACCAGGTTGTATTGGTGACAGTGAAAATGCAATTCATCTAGTTCAAGTTTCTTCCCTGACCCTAAAAAGGAGCATGCCCCCAGACCTGTCTTTGCTCTTGGCCCAGAGTGGAAGAAATACTGCATGATACACCCTAGCAGAGACTAAGGGACTTATAAATATACCAGGGGGATGGGGGAGGTTCACTTGGTATTATAACTCAGACACTTACCCCATCCCCCTGTCTCAGGAAGACCTCCTAACATTACTCTTCTTTCAGGCTGACCTAGTTGTTTGATTTCTTTCAACTTCACATGTGAACAAGGAGGGGGGGGAAGCAGCCATTTTTATCTGATCTTAATTAAACAAGATCTGCACAGGGGATAGCGACTCTGCAAATCAGGAAGCCAGGCCAGCTGGCTCCAGGGGAAGCACCTCTGAAGAGTGAAGAGGAGCCCTGCAGAAGCCAGGAGCTGAGCACTCACTTATCCGCATGGGCTTTGGGAATTCCTTTCTTCCTACTTGTGTGTGTTCACACAAGCTCTCTCTGCTGCTTGCTAATTCAGGATCTGCTCCTATAGATTTCCCTCTCATTACAGAGCCTCTCCCTATCTGCACAGTAAGCTTCCTGAGTTAAAAGCTTCTGCCTGCATTTCCCATAAGGATTTCCCACTCCTCACCCCTCAGAACCTAGTAATCAGTAAAAGCCAGACAACAGGGCTGCACCGTTCTTAAACCCCATACAATCTTTCTTCAATCAGATCTTTGAAAAAAAGAAATCCTAAAGCACCCATCCATTTTTTTTATTACTTTTTCCTAATCTTTGGATGTGGTTCTAAGAACAGCAGCTACATCTCTTCCTCATGCTTCTAGTCTCCCCCTTAAGTCTCCCTATTAGCAGCCATAAGGAAGGAAATCTGAGGTCAGAGTTCAAGTGCATAGTGTGCCCTTGAAATGACCCTCATTTGTAACATTCTACTCAAGGTTCATTTTTGCTAGCTGTTTGGATATGGTGGAGAGAGGGAAGGAAGCCAAGCCTGAGCCTTGGCTTGGGCATATCAATTCACTTTTTGTTAACGTTTTGCACCGATGTACATTAGATGCTCACCTAATTTCAAAGTGTGCTATTATGCTTTGCTAAGACATGTCCTATATCTGGAGGATCAGATTTCATACTTCCCAATCTCTCTTCCCACTGTCTTTAGCCCTATGAATTTTAGTCTAGTGTGAGAGTAGCTCAGAGATTGCCCTTCCTACTTCCACGTGGAAGTGTGTCAGAATTCCAGCAGACTCTTTCACGCTTCCCCTGTGTTTCCCTTCAAGCTAGCCATTGGTTCTACTGGACTCTCAAAATCAAGACAGGATAAAAATATACCTTCTTTTGGCCAGTCCATTTCTTATCTCCCAATGGGATTCTTATGTGGCCAAATGCAAACTGAGGTATCTCAGAGCTCCTTGTTGATGTTCCTAATTTGCTTCACGTCCCAGTTTACACAGTCTAACAACTTCAGACATGGAAAACTATATGTTTAAAGGATGCTTTTGATTTTGGGAAGGAGGCCCAAATACTTTGGAGGTAAAGGACTTGAGTCATTGGGTGGTTAAATTGAGGAATGAGATTTTCTTTGGTTGGAAATGAAGCATGATTGCCATAACAATGTGCTTGACTTTCTGATGAGTCTCAGAAATGGCAGAACGCTTCACTTGATAAAAAAAGAGCTGAAGAAGTGTTCTGGATGATGGCAACACAGGAATAAACCTGTGACTCTTGGGACAGTGCACAAAGGCTGCCCAGTTCTTTTTAACATGAACTCATCATGAGTGGCCATCGACTGTACTGGATAGGAATTGATAGTGCTGTTCAGAGTTTTGGTATGTTCTTTGCAAAGAGCTCATGCCAAGCATCATCTAGCA
This sequence comes from Montemys delectorum, assembly GCA_019843815.1. NCBI lineage: Eukaryota > Metazoa > Chordata > Mammalia > Rodentia > Muridae > Montemys > Montemys delectorum. Next base: position 3,686 of record JADRCD010194079.1, on the reverse strand, counting down.
TGTAGCAGGTTAGGCTTCATCTCACCACCTTGATGAAGAGTTGCTATTCATCCAACCAGGTTAGATCATTCCCTCTGTGTAATTCTGCAAAAGAGATCTGTAGTATAGCCTCCTATATCAACAGCATTCTGGGTCAATCTGGAGTATTATTAGCCTTTGTATCCCTAACTCTGTTACAGCTGGGCTCATCATAGGGCTCTAATACATTCACATAGAATGACTGGCACATGGTCTGGGTCCTGCTAGAGGCTCAAAGTCATAGCCCAGCATCCTTGACTACTTCAACCTTGTTCATGATATAGAATTTCAAACTAGAACTGCTAGTCTCTGAAAAAGTCACCAGTATATATCTTTCTCCCTCTTTGTGCTAGAATACCTCTCAGAGGGTAACATGCCTGAAGCTAAGCTACCTATTCACAAAATCTTGTTACTGTCATGCAAGTTATGTATGAATCTGGACTATAGTTCATCTAACAGAACTTTTGCTTTTTAATCCATGTAATGGTGAGAGTAACAAAAAAAATTGCTGGCTCATTTGAAGACTAAGATCAAGATAATTATAACAAAAATATCCTGTATCTAACATTTACTTTTTCTCAGGCATGGGTAAGTGTCTTATATACAAACTTTTCCTCAATCCCTTAAGGCTTGAAGTAGGTTCCACTATCTCTTTTCCATAGATGAGGAAAACTGAACCCGTGGGACATCAGTAATTCTCATGGTTTACCCTGCTGTGGATGACACAGTCAGACTGACCTGTTTGACTTAACATAGTGCCCAACTCCTGCCATATGTAGGTATTCCAAGGATAATCTGTTCTTCTCTCCCCTATGCTAAATTATGAAGGACTCTTTTGCACTCCATTCCCTTTCTGCTATAGTTTGAATATAGATAGTATTCCTTAGTGGTCTATGTGTAAAGGCACAGTCCACAGGAGAATGGTATTGAGATACGCCATGGATTTTAAGAAGAGAGACTTTGTGGAAGCTCCTTAGTTCATTGGAGGCTGTGCTCAGGGGACCTCTTACTTGTTCTGATTCTTGGCTCATGATGTGAATACCCCTCTCCAACATGTGCTCTTGCCATGGTGAGGGGTTCTTCCCAATCCCCAACATTATAAGGCCAGCTAGTTCTGGATTGGAATCTGAGAACTTCTTTGTCTGAGAGCCTCTTCGCCTCCTAAGTAGTCTGTCAGGTATTCTGTTATAGTGATTGATCCAATTCAATCAATAGACATTTCTTGGGTCCATTTCATTTATTTTTCTTCAGGCATATCCTAAATCTAGGCTGAACTATCACACAATTATAGTAATGAAGGTGTAATTGATATCTATTTACTCAAATACTTCTCTGTCATTTTGGGGAGGCATCCCTCCTCCTGGGGTGACTATGAGGTCCTAAAGTCAGATCTTACCTAAATTTTCAGGCTTATTTTGTAGTCATAAGGAACATCAGAGAAAAACAAATAGAAGCAAATTTTTGCAATCTCCCCAAAAAAAACCAACCCAAAACCTACCACAACCACCACCAAAAACCCAAACCAACCAACCAACCAACCAACCAACCAACCAACCAACCATCCAACCAACCAACCAATCCAACCAACCAACCAACCAACCAACCAACCAACCAACCAACCAATTCAACCAACCAACCAACCAACCAACCAACCAACCAACCAACCAGCCAACAACCAACCAACCAACTAATCAAAGCAAGCAAGCAAGAAACTAACCAATCAACTAACCAAACATACATACACTGATGCTCTTACCTAGGTCTGGATTCTAATCAGTTCCACATTCCTCATGGAAAATCACTGTCCTTAGGTCTCACTTCTCCACAATAAGTTGAAAGAACCAGAGCCCTCTTCTGTGAGATTCTGAGAGCTTTTCATGTTTTTGCATAAGCTTCTACAACTCTACGAGACAAGAGACCCTGGCAACCAAGGAACTCTGGCCCAGGAAATACTTTGGCAGAATCTGAATGTCTTGTATTGGGTGGTAGAACTGTTTAGCCACAAGTGAGAAAGGGCTGTTTAGTTTTTCTCAGCTCAAGCCTTATCCCCAGTCTATAGCAAATTAATTCCTAAAGCTCACCAAACAACTTAAATTATGAAAAAAGGTTAGTTTTTAGCCACCTATATGACCTGAAATGCTCATCAGAAATTATAACTAGATAGTAAAGTAATTAGTGTTACAAATAGATTTCTATCATGCAGCCTCAGGCTAGGCTTCTCATCCTGATCTGGTTCAGTGCTGGGGCACCCAGCACTCCTTAAAACCCTCAAAGGCTGTCAATCAAGTAGCCAAGTTTAGCTTTTTTAAAAAGGACCACACATAGTCTTATTATGTTGCTAATGACTATCAAATTCCAGGCAATTATTTATTGGGTTCACATGACTGAGATAAAGCTCTCTACATGGCAAAATAAAAAAACAAACACAGATAAACAAACAAAAAACAGTTTAGGACTTAAACTTTCTCTTCTGAAGGAACTTTCAGGACCAATCTCAGGGATGTAAATCTATAAAGTCAGGACTTGGAGCTTCTGTTCCTTCTTTGGGCTCTTTCTCAAGGGAAGTGTCCCAGTGACACTTAGATCTACCATACCCAGGCCCTACCACGCTAGCGCTCTCCTGAATAGCATCAAACTCCTTTAAAGGCATTCTATTCTATTGAAACTCATTTGCCTGCCTCTGAATAACTAAAAGTCCAATTCTCTGTTTAATGTCTCTCATATACTGGAAGCATTTCTACCATAGTTGGATCTGTCACACTCATCTGTTGGTTTCACCTACTCTGTTCTTTACTTTGTAATTGTAACAATACAACTCATCACTTTAAAACTTTTGACAGCACTCTTACAGGTGTCAGGTCACAGAGGGACCCCAAAATACCACATCTTTCTCTTGTCTTCATTCTTTATCATCTTCAACTTTGTGCTTCCAGACACACACAGCCTCTTGTCTTCCTTAATAGGAAGAAATTTTCTTCATCACTAGCCTTCCATTCTAGTTTTGCTCATTACCAACTGTTCAAGTCATTATTTAGTAGTCCTGGCCATGGTTGGTCTTTGGTAATCATCTAATGGGACTGGTTGTTTTGACCCTTGTCTTCTCTAGTGGCTAGTCAAGTTTACTTTTTTTACAATTAAACAGATCTAACATGAAATGGTTATGAATACAGCCTATGGAGATCTGGGTTGGTACCCTATTAAAACACTACTCATCTGGACAAAATCCCTTCAACGCACTCCTATTTTATAGGATTCTTTATCTCTCAGGGGACATCAATGGTTCTACATTTCTGTGTTACTGAAAGCATCCCATAGTTCAATCTTGTGCTTGCTGCTTAGTTAAATACTGAGGACCTAGGCCTGTTTCTGTCTCAATGCTGACTGGGCAAGAATATAAATCTTGGCAGGTACTCTTTCCAAAATCATATTTAGCATTCATATCATTATATTTCTATCTCTCTTGAATTAAAAAGAAAACAGTATTTACTTCACTATTAGTAGATTTTTGCCTTATCTTCATTAGAGATACATGAATGTGGATTTAAGAAGCAAAATTTTCTGCCTAAAGGGCATCTTTGCAACTCACAACCCAAGTAACCCAAGAACCAACTTTCTTTTAATTGTGTGTGTGTGTGTGTGTGTGTGTGTGTGTGTGTGTGTGTGTGTGT
>JADRCD010194078.1:13274-25490 GCA_019843815.1 Montemys delectorum | reverse complement strand
ACACACACACACACACACACACACACACACACACACACACACACGGAACATTCCTCCATCTCTCTCTCTCTCCCTCCTCTCTTTCTGCGCCACTTCCCCCTCTCTCCCTCTCAATTAAACTTCTTACACATGGAACTGTTTGGGCCTAGTGTGGTATGTTCTGACTCGACCCGCCATTCTAACACATCACAACTTACTATAACATTCTCACCATGAACCAAAAATTTCTTAGGTGGAAAATGCATGTGTTACCCCAACCAGATTGTTCTAATTCAGTCCCAGGACACTGTGGGTGTCGGCTGCTCCCCTCACAAGGGCAAGTGATGGGAGGACGTAGCTCAGCATCACTGTTCCAAACCTCAGAAGAAGTAGCTAGCTAGCCAGAGAAAAGATCAAGGTTTAAAATGCACATGGAGCTCCTACTCAGATACGTCACCACGTTCAAATGACCCTAACGTCGGGAAGTCCTGAGCTGAGGACTCTTTGTGAGAGTGTGCACACATGTGTGTGCATGTGTGTGCATGTGTGTATTCGTGTGTGTATTCATGTGCATGTACTTCTATGATTCCTAGGAGCTACTGTTTGCAATTCTATCACACAGGCTTGAAGCAGCGTGCTCTGACTGGTAGTAGACAAGCTTTCTTTTACATCTGTGTGGCAATTTTTAATGAAAACTGTGTGAAGACAGAGTTTCAAAGGCCTTCCTTTCCCATCAGCTTGTATGATATATATAAAAAAACAAAACAAAACAAAACAAAAAGCTGTTCACAAATAAAGCCAATTCGGCAGCCGGGTTTTTGAGCAGTGGCGAGATCCAGGCATGCAACTACCTTTTTTTTGTTTCAATTTGCGTGTGTGTGTGTGTGTGTGTGTGTGTCCATGGGTGCTTGCATGTGTGCATGTACATGTAGGGGGTGCACATACACGGATGCATGTGCACATGCATATGGAACCCCAAGGTTGAAATTGGGACTCTTCTTCACTCATCTCCATCTTATTCATTGAGGTAGGGTTTCTTTTCTTTTTTTTTTTGTTTTTTGTTTTTTTTTCAAGACAGGGTTTCTCTGTGTAGGCCTGGCTGTCCTGGAACTCACTCTGTAGACCAGGCTGGCCTCAAACTCAGAAATCCACCTGCTTCTGCCTCCTAAGTGCTGTGATTAAAGGTGTGTGCCACCACAAGGTAGGGTTTCTTAATCAAGCCCAGAGCTCACCGATATGGATCCCAACTCCAGGCCTCATGCTTGCATGGTAGGCACTTTAACCACTGAGCCACCTCCACAGTCCCTGACTCCTTAAAACTCATCAGATTGACTGACTGTTCCCAGCTCTAGTGTTTTCTTTGCAGAACAGACTGAATAAAATCAACTTCTAAAGTTTGTCTGCAGAGCAAAGTGGACAAGCCAGTACGCCGGATGCCCAGCACAGCACTGGTATGAGGAGACAAGCCTAAGGCTTGGCAGCTATTTCTGGGACAGCACCTATAGGAACTCACTGAGGACTTTGCAAAGCAAATTCTGTTTTCTGTTCACCTAGACAGCAGGGTGGCTACCACGTTCACTGTCCCCAGCCACACTGTAAATAGCCTAGCTACCACCAGCGCACCAAACCGATGCTGGAGGCGGTCCCGTTGGCATGGGGATGCTGAAACACCGGGGCTGTGTTTACTGGTGTGCCATAAGTGCCCAAGTGAACATCTCCGCATTTCAGTAGGCCTGCCTGGCAGTCTCCTGTGGGTAGAGCCATAAATTATTCAGACTGGTGATCAGCGAGGAGAGGCAACATTGTAACTGCTGTATCATGCTGACTGAGAGGCAGGAATTCTCTCTTCCTGAAGTTATGTCTAGAGTCGTCTTCCCTCCCATACATGCCATATCTGGGTGGATTGCCAAGGCCTGCTCCGGCCTGCTTCCTGAACACACTACGGAGTGGCTGGCTTCCCTCACCTATTCGGATTGACAAGCTCCCCTGTTGTCCCTTCTTGGTTGCTGTGGCTCCTACCACTTGGAATATGGTGAGAGAGGCTGGTTGTCATGAAGGGGCAGAGTCGTTGATACAGCTCCTACCCACAGCCTCGCCTAGCTTTCTAGTATGACTTATATAATCTGACATTAGCCCCAAGGGGCACTGACCCCATTCAGACAGAACATCACAAGTAGGACATAGCCCGTGTTCTCTAGGTGACTTAGAGCCGATCGGCTTTGCAGCTCTGCACGGGAGCTCGCCTGCTGTCTGTGGAGATTACTAAGAATGCCACATGGCCCCATGGGGACAGCAACCATGTGTCTCTCCCCTCCAAGACACCCTCCTGCTGTGGGGGATAACTGCAGGGAAGCCTGGGGCATGGGTTAGGGTCTTGCGTTCTAGCCCACTGAGCTCCAAATCCCCACTGGCTTCTTCACCCCACCCCACAGACTGCCTGCCCTTTGCGTAGGCCCCAGGTTCTGCTCGGACATGGCTGCCTGTGCCACCCAGTCTGACATCTACTGAAGCAAGCCGGCCAAGGTCATGGCTGCTGATTCTTTCTGTCCTCTAAGCTCAGGATGCGGTGTGCTTAACACCTATCCGATACACAGCAGGAATGGAGATTAACAGAGGGGAGGGTGGGCTTCACTCTCCATCTTTGCTGAGTTCAGTAGGAAAAGCGAGGGGCCTGTCTCATTGCTTGGTGACAGGCCTGGGTCAGTCGTGCCTGCCATACCTTCGACGGTGCCATGGAGGGCTGTCGGACAGGACAAAAGGTGCTCACTGATGCATGTTTACGGAGCCTACTTGAAAGGGCAAGGTGCTTTGGGTGCTGGGGAGAAGCAGCAAATGCATAACCTGCCTGGAGGCAACTCTGGGCCCAGCCTTGTTTTTCTCCCTGTCTCTCCTTTCTCCAGCTGGGCCAAGCCTCTGGGGACCACTCCTGGAGACCACCCCTGGGGACGACCCCTGGAGGGGAACACCCCTGGGGACTACTCCTTCCTCAGTTCCTTTTGTCTTCCTTCATCTCAATGCACTAAGCCAGAGGCAGACAGTACAGCCTTTACAGTCTCCAAATAGGGGCAAGAGCCACACAGCCTCAACAGACAGGCCAGATTTCGGCTGCAGGTGACGTAATGGGCTGCTCATTCTTCATTCAGGCAACTCGTATTTCATGACCATTAACGTGCATGTCAATAAACACCCCTGAGGGCAGAGTGAACCCCCAGCTCCCCGTATCAGAATGGAAGAGTATCTTCTTCCACTCCAGAACACTCTGAAGCAGCCGTGCTGCCTGGGATAAAGATAGCTATTGGGATGTTTGGGGGCAGATACTGTCGGCAGCTGTTGTGGAACAGCTAATGGTCAATTCCTATTTTAAATGCAAAGTTGGAGTCACTTGTCTTCGGGTTAAATCAAGTGACTTTAAAACCATAACTAGGATGTCCCACATTACCACACATGGCCTCTCTCTGGAGACACTGGGCATCTCATTTGGTAAAGGGTGGTGCAGAGAGAGAGGCCTGCACTCCCGTGTGTGCCCATAATCCCAGCACTTGAGAAACTGGACTGCTGTGAGTTCAAGGCTAACCTGGTTTACACAGCAAGGTATAGGCTAGCCTGTGCTACATACAGTAGAACCCTGTCAAGGAAAGGAGAGGAAGGGGAAGAGAGATGAAGCGGAGGGAAAGGCCAGAGGTGATAATGATGGATAGGGGAAGACAACAGGGCAGTCAGCAGGACCAGGACCAGCTGAAACACGGGAGGAGTCCAAGGTCACAGAGAGAGGAGGGGTAAGGAGACTGGGCTGCACCTGTGCACCTGTGTGCAGAGACCATGTGTGCACTTGGTCCAGGCTGTACAGTCTCTTAAACCCTGGCTTCAAATCTGTTCTTATGATCAAATGAATTTAAGGTCGTAGGGGTACACAGGACAGGCTGGACACAGACAGGCTGTACGTTTCTATTCCCATAACCCTGCCAATGACCGTGAATCAAAAGAAGCAATCAAAATCGGGGTGGCCCAGGCCGGTCTTGACTCTGGAGAAGCCAAAGGTTCTACAAGGCCCAGCAAACAGGCCTGGCATTTCCAACCCAAACAAAAGGGTAAAGTTAAGACCTCTAACTCAGGCCAGACCTCTGACTGAACAGCAACAGACCCCTGACTCCTTAGCAACAGCAAGACAGAGGGAGATAGGTTGACGGAGTAAATGACATCAGTGAGAACCACACGGGACAACAGATGGTGCAGATGCAGCTGGCCCTCTGTCTGACCCATGACCCCGGGCACACACCTACTTTATGCTCTCTGCCTGGACAGTGTGTGTGCAGGGAGGACAGCACCAGGCTTCCTTCCTAGATGGACCCACTTGGACAAGTGGCTGCCTCCCATCCACCTAAGCACATCCATCTAGAAGGTTCTGAAGGTATAGCCCACCGCAGCTCACACAGACCCATGGTCCCTCCAAACACACAGCCAAGTTCACTGAACCCACAGAGATCCTTGTTCCTTTGACTTTGGGTGTGCACTTGGGTCATACACTGGGATTGCAGGGTGGCGTGGGTCGACGGCAGCAGGGAAAGCTTGGTCCCTGGATATCCAAGTCCTCCTCATCACAATGCTGTCCCAGAAAAGCAGGCAGGCTGGAGCTGCTTCTCCCTGGGTGCTAATTATATCCCTCGCATCCCCTGTGCACCCACCCACGCCCTGCTGGGAGAGAAGAGAAAGAAGAAAATGAGAATAGGGAGTTGGGGTACAGAAACAGATCCCAAGACAGTGGCATCGCTCAGAGGCACAGGAATGACAAGGCACAGACTCCAGTGTCTTCATTTGACATTGAGCACTGGACTGGGTCAGAACAAAGAACAGCAGATGCAGGAGACTAAAAAAGGGTAAAGGCCAGAAGCCATGCAAGCAGGAGACTCCTCTCACCCCAGGACAGGAGCTGAGGGACTGGAGAGAGCCAGCCTGCAGCTTCCTGTCCACAGTTTGGGCCATACTTCAAGAGTATTAGCTCTGGAAGCATTGCCAGGGCAACAACTTTGCTTGTTTATCCATAAATATCAGCATGTCCAATTCACCTCATTTAATGTACACATAGCATTTAGCATGCCTTTTCACATAGGTGTGTGCTCTTTCTGCTTCACAAATGATAACTCAATTTATCTGTTCCTTGCGTGGATACCAGCTCCACGAGACCAACCTCATTTACCCAAAGGGGAAACTAAGTCACGAGGGATTTTGTTGTTGTTGTTTCAAGGGTCATTTCCAAGGCCCTTTCTATGTATCTAAGAGTGGGTGTGGTCACCAGCTTTCACTGTCAACTTGATTGGATTTAAAATCACGGAATGACTCTTGGGCATCTGTGAAGCCATTTCCAGAGAGATTTAACTGAGGTGTGTGTGTGTGTGGGGGGCATCCGCAGGACGTGGGTGGCACCATCCCATAGTCTAGGGTATCAGAATGAATAAAGAAGAAAGTGAGCACCAACATTCACCTCACACTGCTTCCTAACTGTGGACACAATGTGACCAGCAGCCTCCTGCTCCTGCCTCCAGGCCCTCCCCTCTACAGTGGACTGTATCCCTTTGAGCTATGAGCCAAAATAAACTGTTGTAATTAAAGCTACTTCCTGTCTAGTATTTGGTCAGGGCAACAGGAAACTTGATAATAATACAGTGTTAGAACCAGCTAGCTCTGAGGAGTCTACCGCCCACTGCTCCAGCTGGGTTCATTTCATCAGAAGAGAGAGTCCCTTGCACAACCCCACATCCCAACACAATACAGCTCACAACTAGATGTAGAGAACCAAGCACTCTGAAAGCCATCTGCTGAGAATGGGCCCAGGTCTTAGGAATATAACACACAGGCACAAGGACAAATGTGCTCAATGAACATAGATGGTGGAGTGACAAGTCCCGTAATGTGAGTAAGACCTTCTCCTCTTTCCTTCTGAGTGTGGATGGAGCTAGGCATCCCTGTCCAGGCACAGTCCTCACATACTTCAAAAGAGAGATGGACACAGACACTTCTAAGTACAATGACACTCATGTAGTGGCCCATGTGGTCTTGAGACAGAATCTTAATATACCCCAGGCTGGCCTTGAACTTGTTATGTAGCTGAAGATGACCTTGAACTTCTCATCCTCTTGCTTCTACTTCCTAAGTGCTAAGAATACCGGCATGTAGCACCGTGCCTGGCTTATGTGGGGCTAGGAGTTAAATCTGAGGGATTCATGCATGCATGGCAAGCACTCTACCAACCGAGCCGAATCCCAAGTCTGCTGGAGTATTTTTAAACTGCAATTTAAGCTTTCCAGCACAAGAGCTCCTCTAATTGCCCCATCCTGTGGCAACAGACACTCTTTTCTAAGCTTCAAATTATGAGCTCTTAAAAAGACAAAAGCAGAGATGAGATAAAATTCTTGGTGAGGACAGCAGCTCCCCCACCCCTCGCCCCAAAGGCCTTTTATTTGGGACCCAGCCAGTCTTGAAAACAAACTCAGACCAGTGGAAGGGAAGTCTGCTGTGACCTAAATTCAACATAATTCAGAAAGTCTATTCCTCTGAGGAACAAAAGATGCAAAACTGACCACTACCCATTCCATTCTGCACGCATGTCACTACCTAAAAGAACGTGGGATTCCAGATGCGGGGCATTTTGGCTCCCAAGAAGCTGCCAGGTGGTACCCTCAAATCCAGAGGTTAAGTTGAGGTGACTGGTGTGTGGGATACTAATTCAGCCTACATGTGCCAGGAGCACAGCTAGTGACCGTCAGAACTCAGAGCCATACTCCTGAGGAAACTTTACAGATGAGGGCCAAAGGGCTTCGACACTGTATCCTCTGAAGGAGGTAGCTAGGCCAGCTCTCTTCCCAGTGACACTTTTCTCCCACTTTAGTGCTAGTAAAACCTGCGTGTGCTAAGCTATCTGAGGAAAAGCATGAGGAGGGGGGATACAGACAAAGGCTCCCGAGGACAAGACCGCTAGTTGGTCATGTCATGCAGAGTGGTCTGTGTTCCATTACAGTGAGTAAGAGCAGCAGGGCCCTCCAGCACATGTCACCAGGACACCTAAGATGGCTACATGCCTAAGTGAGCCAGGTGAGGCCAGGAAATAACCTACTGGACTCAAGCAATGGAAAAGCAGGGCCTGGTACTCAGCAGCCGCCCTCTGACGGTCTCTGCTCCCAGGCTAGATTCCACTGAGTGTGGTTAGTTAGAACAGTTACATTGCTGCTGGGTTTGCCTCCATGCCTCTATCAGAGTCAGTCCCACACTAGAAAGACGCCAGCACAGTACATATACCGCAACTCGCTGGTCTCAGAAATGAACACACAAGCCTCTAGCATGTGACCAAAAGGGAAGGCATCTGAAGACACTGGACACTATGGGTCAGCCGTGGCAAATACAAGATGTTTTTCCCACTGTGGCAGGGCTGAAAGATGGAGAGACATAGAGAGACAGAAAAGGCTGGGTGAGAAAGAAAGATTTGCTTTTACTGATGAGAAAAATCACTCTTCAGATCCTACTAACAGGACTCACAGAGATGAGGTGTGTTTTCTGACAGTAAGTTGTGCTCACTTAGGGGCCAGATGAAAAGCTCCCCAAGACATTTCAAGCAAGGCTGTCAAAGACGTTAATTAATCAAGGCGGTGGTTACTTACAGATACACTGTTGCTAGCAGACCAGTCTCTTAGACCTAGAGGAGATCTTATAAAGCTAACTTACAATTTTGTTTACTGAGAAAAACTCTAACTTTAAAGCTTGTTATAAATTACACTCTGGGCAATGTTAGGAAAAAACAAGGTGGTTTCTTAGCAACCTTCAAGCTCTAACTTTGGAGCCACAGATTCCATATCTACAATGTAGAGGAGCTGGACTCTCTCAGCGCCCACCCGTGTCAAATCAGATGCCTTCACTTTCTCAAGAGCACTTTCTGTTTTCTTTTTAACTCAACTTTGCCTCACATTTAGCTCCCTCTGAAATGTGTTTCTTGTCCAAGCCATGAATCCCAGGTTTGCCTGGGTGGAGATCTCTGAGAAGAACTCCCTGGCTTTTGCTGTGGCGGCTCAGCATTGCCTTTCCCATCGCCCACTACAGCCCATCCCTCATCCCTTACTCCTGGATGGTCCTCCCGCACAAACACAAAAGCACAGGACACACTTCTCCATGGAAAGCCTTGTGAATGGAAGTAGACAGCCGAGACATCACAACTACCTCCTACTGACCAGCACGCTCTCTAGTGAGATGCCTGTCAACAGCCTGACAGCCAATGGCCACGGAGATGGGAGGGATCTGTCTCCTTAGCCCGTTGTGCCCAGGGGCAGGTGGGTTCACTAGACAAGACCCCACCAGCACAATGATGCCTCTGACAGATTCTTACTGTGGCCATCTGAGGTACCAGCAGTGACATTCCAAGACCCTGTAGCAGGCAGCCTTGCTAGTGCAAGGTCTTCAGCTAGGCCTTCTGGTGCAGCCCTCTCCCCTACAGTGCCTCTAATTGAAACTCTGCCAAGTTGCCGGCTGGAAGCTCAGCAGATGAAGACTAGAGGAAAGGGACTTATTTTGATAACGACTTCCGGGTGATCAAAGGCTTCATTTAGAGGCAGGCTGAGAACATACCGGCTATTCAGTAAAGAGGGCAGTGCCCGGCGGTGTGGTGAGTATTCAGGAACCTGTGGATATGTCCCCACAGCTGTTTCCCAATCAGCTCTGCCTCCTTTCTCCAGACACATCCTCCAGGGATGGAAAAGATGGAACCTGACACACCACAGTGGAATAGGTGGCCCCTGTATGGAGATGGCACATGCCTCTGTTAGAGTCAACCCACCAAATCACACATGTGCAATAAGGAGACTAAAACTCCATCCGGTGTTATGATGGAAGTTCAGTGCCTGATTCAGGTGATAAGGACCAGGGTGCCAGAGGCCATGTCCTTGCAACACTCCTTGTAGGACAACAATCAGGAAGAGAGTTTCTTCCCAAGTATCTGAGCATCTTTTTAAAATGTATTTTTATTTTCAGCATATTTATTTTAAGCATACATGTACATGCTGTGACCTCAGAGGTCTGAGGAGGGCATCAGGTCCCAGGAACTGGAATTACAGATAGTGGGAAGCACCCACATGGCAACTTACAACTGTAACACCAGGTCCAGGGGGAATCCAGCGTCCTCTTCTGGCTTCCATGGGAACTGCACACATGTGGTACATGCAGGCAAACTACACATAAAATAGTCTTTAAAATACTTATAAACTAGTATGAGCAAAATAGCCCACACTTACTTAAAAAGTTAAAAGATGAGTTTGTAAATGTGTGAGGCAGGGGGCCAACAGAAGCCACACATGCCTCAGCCTAGAAGGTTCCTGGGGGATCCTTGGTAGAACCTTGGTCTACACACTTTGAATTATGATTTCTGGAAATCATTGACACATCTAAATATATGGCTGGTAAAGGTAGCAATGGACTGCTGAGAGATGGCTCAGGAGTTAAGAGCACTACCTATTCTTCCACAGGTCCTGAGTTCAATTCCCAGCAACCACATGGTGGCTCACAACCTTGTGTAATGGGATCTGATGCCCTCTTCTGGTATGTCTGAAGACAGGTACAGTGTACTCATATATATAAGATAAATAAATAAATCTTTTTTAAAAAAAAGGTAGCAGTGGAGTCCCAGTGGATTGTGTGTGTGTGGAGGTGTGTGTGTGTGGGGGGGGTGCTGCTGGGAATAGAACCCTAAGCCACAGTATAACAGCTAACAATGTCAGCTTCGCAAGATCTAAAACCTCCCAAGGGAGAGGCTTCTAGGATGTCAGTGAGAGACCATCTAGATTTGGTCAACTAAATGGGGAGACCTACCCTGAGTGTGGCAGCACCATTCCACAGGTTAGAGTCTCAGGCCAGATAACAAAAGGATGTGAGATGAGTATCAACACACACTCCTCTCCACTTCCAGACTGTGGATGTCACGTGACCCGCCACCTCCCAGGTTCCTGCTGCTATGCCTTCCCCGCCATGATGATCTGCACCAATAAACCTTGAGCCATGAGAAAGCCTTGAGCTGCTTTTGTGAGTCTTTTGTCAGTGATAAGAAAGGAACCCACACGCACATCACCACAGACATGCTCAGACAGTCCCGGTTCCCAGCATTCCGCCTGCTCCATTTGCAAAAGCTGCCCGGGATGTTGTGATTTCCCCATCCTTCCAGAGTGGGCACTTTCTGTTGCCACTAATCAGTCTTGGGGTCCACTTTTATCCCCTAAACAGGAGCCAGAAGAGCCTAGTGGGGAGCAGGTGTTCAGTCCTGGACAGCGAGCAGGGCCCAGCATCCCCAGTGCTCACGGCTTCCATAACTTGTTTGATTTCTCCCTCTGGTGCTAAGTTCCAAAAAAGGAATAAGAAAGCAGACAAGGAAAGCAAAGTCACGCAAATGTGTACGTGCAGGCTGAAAGCAACAAGCCTCAAAGAACGTATGTTTAATGAGGCTGTAAGAAAAAAATAAATGAATCCCCAAAATGTTCTTATTACAGCCAAATAGTTGTTTGCGCTTTCCACTGGTTATAAATAGCCCTCTTCATAACCAAGGGTATTGCTTGTCAAACTTGGGGAACAAAAGACAGCTGTTAGCAGATGCTGGTGAAATGCAGGCAAGGGTAAGAAGGGGGTTGTACGTGAGTGAGCAAGTGAGGTAAGGGAGAGCCAAGGACAGATACACCTCACGCACACCCTCTTCCAAATGATTCCAAGTTGGTCCCATACCCAGAGGCCAGAGGCCAGCTCAAATTTCTAAATGGATGCTTCAGGTCTACCAAGGAAAATGCCCAACTCTATCATCCTGGACCGTAATGCAAACATCTATAAGATAAGATTGGGCTTGAGTTTTCTAAAACTCCAGCTCAGCCTAGCTTTCTTTCCTGTGGACTTTTCACATTGTTGCTGCTATTTGTTTTATGAGACAGGGTCATGTTCTGTGACCTACACTACCCTGGACCTCACTCCACAGACTCAGAGTGGCCTCTCAACTCATGGCAACTCTCCTGCCTCAGCCTCTTAGGTGCTCGTAATTACAGATGTGAGCCATCACACCTGGCTTATTTTGTAGATGGGAGAAATTCACAATAAAGTAGCAGGCCACCAGTGGGCACTCTCTTCCTCCACAGTTCCTTGGAGACCAGCAGCTCCCACATAGCATGCTGTTTTCCTTTTTATGTTTATTTGTGTATGTGTGAGTATGCATGTATACATGTACGTGTGTGGGCACAAAGATGCCGTGGAACATACGTGTAGACAAGAGGATAACTTAAGGGAGTCAAGTCTTCCCTTCTACCATGTTGCCCCTGAGATCAGACCCAGGTCATCAACCTCTCAGCTAAGCACCTTCGCTTGCTAGGCTTCTCATCAGCCTCCATATACCATTTCTTTCTTCTTTCTTTATTCTTCCCCCCAAAATTAGAGAGGCTGTGAGTCCAGCTAGCTCCTGGCGCCACAGCCCAGTTGACCCTTGTATCTGTTTTGGTCTACCTGCCCTGCATGATAGAGTGGGGACCGCCTGGCATACAGGAAATGCAGGCCACTCCCACTGGGAAGCCTAGGCTGAGTCCATGACAGACTTCAAATTGGCAGGTAAGGAGACTAGGTCAATTACTAATAGAAAAAACCCAGGCTCCAGCCTTCTCTCCCCAGGCCTGTGGAGGAAGAGAGCTGCCCATTGATGGACTATGGAGGAAGAGTGTTGTCTATTCCTCAACAGTAAGTTCCAGCTCCCATGCCTGATAATGGTTTCAGAATGACTAGAGACAGAGTAAGATAAAGTTCGTCTACCCTGAATTCCGCTGTGCTTTAAATGGAGCCTCTGAGCTCACCTGCTTGTCTGTCTTGATAATGGGACACACCAGCATGCTAGACTTCTGAAGAAGAACATACTCTTTGTATTTACGTACTGTTTGAGTCTGGGGTGTCATTTTTTTGGCGTATCATAGACCCTTACACTACCAGGGTTACTGTTTTCATTTCTTCCAGAGTCAGCCAAGACAGAGTGTGGCCAGAGTACACTGAGTGACCGCGCTGAGGCCGCCATTCCCGCCTTCCTTTGAAGGCACATTTCCAAGACAAGCCTAGAGAGGGGATATCTTGCTAAGGAGAGAATCCCAGATGGGAAGGAAGCTGCTCCTTCAAACTCAAACCTGTCTAACAGTCCTCAGAGCAGGCCTACCTTCCAGGCTTGCCCCGCCTACCTTCCAGGCTTGCCCCGCC
>JADRCD010194078.1:0-11023 GCA_019843815.1 Montemys delectorum | reverse complement strand
ACACACACACACACACACACACACACACACACACACACCTGCCCCTTGCATCAAGTTCTCCAGCACTTGGGCCATGTGGCTGGCTTATGTCCCACCCACACAACCCTAAGCAGGGGTCAGGAAGAGCAGCAAGTGGTGTATGGCCTGGAGCTGGGGCTCTTCCTGTGTACATGGGGCTTCTGCCCTCTCCAGCTCTGTGAACCACATGCATGCATCTTGTCTGCTGCATACCAACCTACAAGGGCAGAAATATTCTTGTCCTCACAGCCCAACAAACACTCCCTGCACCTACCAGCGCTGGACACCTCCTACACTTGGGAGCAGCCTATGGCATCCCAAAGAAAAACAAGCGTCCTTTCAACACCTTTGGCTATGCCTCTGTTCAACGCTACTGTGACCAGGGACAACATCCTCTCCCCTCCCCCTTCTTCTTTCTTTTCTCCCCTTCCTTGAGCTAGAACTTTATTATATAACCAGGCTGCCCTCAGACACGTGATCCTCCCGTGTGCTGGAATGACAGACATACATCTCCACGGCAGATGACATCATTCTCCTCTATATGAGTCAAGCCAGTGGGAAGAGCAGCTGTCCAACGTCCCACACGTGCGAGATGGTATCACATGCCCGCAGGGCTGTGGCAGCACCAAAGGGAACTTCTTCTGTTCCACACAGCCAGCCTAGAGACCAGAAATGCATCAGCCATGGCCTACAGTCATTTCTGATGCCCACTCAAAGTCCAGCGCCATCCTGAGCTGACTCTGACATGCCCAATGAGGGGAAGGGCCTCATCCCCAGTCCTCCACCTTTTGGCTGCCTGCCAACCCACGGCCTCCCTACCTTGGTTTTCCTCCTAACTATCTGTGTTCTAGCTTCGTCTACAGGCCTCATCCGCCTCTCGTGAACTCCTGTTCATTCAGTGTGTTTCCGGCACTGTACAAGAAATTCTACAGCTGCTGGAACTTCAGTCCCACCCTCCCCTCTCCACATGGTTATCAGCTTTTTGGGTTTGTTTTTAAAGATTGATTTATTTCATGAGTATGGTGTTTTGCCTGCATATATACATGTGCACCACGTGTGTGCCTGGTCCCTGTGGAGGCCAGAAGAGGGTATCGGATCCTTTGGAACTTGGTCGTTTGTGAGTTGCACTGAGCACTAGGAACTAAACCCAGGTCCACTGCAAAGGAAGCAGTACTCTTCACTGCCAAGTTATTTCTCTGCCCATGTTTGGCTGGGTTTTGAGATGGGGGTCTCAGGTATCCCAGGCTGGCTCCAAATCCATTTTGTACCTGAGAAACTGAATTTCTGATCCTCCTGCCTCCACCTCTGAAGGCCAGGGCTGCCGGTGTTCACCAGCACACCAGGTTTATGTGCTGCTGGGATCAAGTGCAGGGCTTTGTACATGTGAGAAGAGCACCGTACCAACAGAGCCGAGCCCCCAACTCCAGGACTGTTGTTGTTTGCTTTTTTTTTTTTCTTCTTTAAGACAAGGTCTCATGTTATCCAGGCTGACTTCAAACGTGACCTTGAATTTCCCGTCCTCTTGTCTCCAGTCTTTATGTGTTGAACCCAGGGCCTTGGGCTAACTGAACCACATGCCCAGGCCCCAGAACTAGTTTTCGAAACGATCCCTTCCAGCCATTCTCCTGCTTCACATGCCCTGCAGGCACCTACAGTCTTCTGCATCAAGAGGAGCCTTTACTTTCTGAATCTCCAGGGATAGAGAGTTCCACCCCTTTACAGCCCATCCATGTCTACGTGTCATTACATGGGACTGGCCACATCAAGGCACTTGCTCACCAGCATATGGGGTGACTTTGCTCTCATCTGCTAATCTCCCACTGCCTCCCACCATTTGTTCCCACTCAGGGTCAGCCCACCCAGCCCTCCCACCCAAGACCTGCTTGCTTCTCCCTATTCGGGGTCAGCTGCTCCTAATGTGACCCACAGCACCTGCAGCCAAATGTCATGTCTTCTGCAGTAACAGGTGCTACCTTGTGGGCTTATTTAGTCCCCAGCTCCCCAGGAGAGCTTATTGTCCCCACTTCACAGATGAAGCTAGGGACCTCGGAGCTTCCCCAGTGGCTGGATCTGATCCTGCCTGACGATATTTTAAGGTTTACTGATTTAACACGCTGTGAGTGTTTTGCCTGCACGTCTGCATGTGCACTCTGTGCATGTCTGGTGTCCTAATGGGCCAGAAGACAAGAGATATCCTAGAACTGGAGTCACAGGAGGTTGGGAGCTGTCGTGTGAATGCTGGGATCTTAACTGCTGAGCCATGTCTCCCTGACCCCTGCCCAGGAATTCTTCCTCATCGCCACATCAGAGGGACCTGTTGTTTAATTACCCACTGTCTACTTCTCCGATACACATGGCAGTTCTGCAGAGCAGGACGCCGGCTGCCCTGTGCCACATAATAAAAGCAGCTCGGGCAGGGGGCACTTTCCAGGATAATTAAGGCAAATGGCAAAATAGAGGGCAGAGCCCACACCAGAAGAGATAAGCAGGGCTTTCAAGTCAGCTCCCTCCACTTAATTGCATGGAGACATGAACTCTGCTTGGAGTTGTGTAACTCTGGTGCCAAGTTGGTTTCACATGGCCTCTGCTAGCTCTGCCTTCTGGTGTGGAGCTCTGGATAGGAAATATGCAGGCTTGGCCTGCACTGGACAGTAAAAGTAGTGTGGGCACCTTGAGGTCTGAGCACTCAAGGCCCATACCTCTCTCTTGGGTGGAAGCCCTCCAGTGTCTGACTTGCTGGCCGGGATGATATAAGCTTTGCTGCCCATCTGTGTCCCTGCAGAAGAGAGGAAGCTGTGAATGCTCCTTGCTGGGGTGGGGGTGGGAGGGTGAAAACTCCAGGAAAACTCTCCAAGCAGAGAAGGCACTGGGCAGAGCTGGGCCACATCTACACAGAGACCAGGGGCTCAGCTTCTATCCAGACCAATGTCTTGGTTCCAAGGCAGTGAATGGAAATGTTGACTGCCAACGAGCTGAACTGTCCCAGATAAGAGAGCACAGCTGAAGTGACACAAAGAGCCAAGGACCAGAGTCAGCAGAAACAGAGGGAGAATTACAACGGGCACCAAAACTGGGCATGGCAGTAAACACTAAGTAATCCTAGCACCAGGGAGACATAGGCAGGAGGATCACTACAAGTTCTGATTGTACTGATCTACATCGTGAGGCCCATTTCAAAAACACAGAAGCAAAGAATGTGCCGTAGCCTTTGGTCACAGAAGGGTGGGACAGATGGGTGTCTGCTGCCACATTTCTCCACAGGGAAGGGGAAAGTGAGCTAGGTACCGACTGTACTGGCTGCTTTTGTATGCCAACTTGACAGGCTGGAGTTATCAGAGAAGGGAGTTTCAGTGGGGGTAGTGCCTCCATGAGATGCAGCTGTGGGGCATTTTCTTGGTTGGTGATCAAGGGGGTAAGGCACATTGTGGGTGGTGCCATCCCTGGGCTGGTAGTCTTGGGTTCTATAAGAAAGCAATCTGAGCAAGCCAGGGGAAACAAGCCAGTAAGGAACATCCCTCCATGGCCTCTGCATTAGCTCCTGCTTCCCGACCTGCTTGAGTTCCAGTCCTGACTTCCCTTGGTGATGAACAGCCATGTGGAAGTATAAGCTGAATAAACCCTTTCCTCCCCAACTTGCTTCTTGGTCATGATGTTTGTGCAGGAATAGAAACCCTAACTAAGACATGGACCTTGTTCACACTGCTTTACAACTTGCATGCACATAACCAACCTCTAAAATCTGTGTTCTGCTCAGGAAGTAGGTAAGGCAAGGCCAAGCAGGCTGCAGAATTCACACACACTAGTCCATGCTTTCTACCTGCCAATGTTGAGCACTCCCCATGTGGCAGTGGACACATCCTGCCCACAGTCAAACCCTGACGGCACGCACGAGGCCAGCAGAATGACGGTGAAAACCACCAGCCACTCCCTAGCCATCTCTACAGAAAGGTAGCTTGTCTCTTGACCAGACCCTGGAGTCACCCAAACCTCAGCCATTTCCAGAGAACCCCATGATAGAAGCTGCACCTCCCACACATCTGAAGTCAGTGGAAGATTTATACCGCGAGGGAAAAGAAACTATTCCCCCACCCTACCCCTACCCGGCCCCAGCAGACCAATGTCTTCTCTGTGGAGGTTCTTGGCTGCCGTGGCAGTCACCTTGTTGGCCTGAGGCCTCTGACCATGCACAGTGAGACCTCCATCAAGTTCTGGGCTGCCGGAGTCCTCACTAGTCACTGATCCGAGTCCCAGCTGTGTGAGGAGCCATGCCAGATCTCTGCTTCTGAGTCCAGGGCAGAGCCACCCACTGCTCTTTAGTTTGCACACAGGACTGGGTGGAGCTGACTTGTCCCCTCTCCCTCTCGTTTACCACCCTGCCTTTCAGTGCTAGAGCCTCAGTCTCCTGAGGACCTCCATGATCACATCGTGCCTTAATCTAATGCTTCCTCTTTCACACCACCCTAACTGGCTCTTAAGTCATCTGCAGAGCTTGCAAACCTTGCTCAGCCGCCATGTTCTCATAAGGGCAAAGCTGCCTCGTCTTTCAAAGGCCCCATCTTTTCATCTTTCTCATACCAAGTCTGACTTCCAACTGAGAACACATTACTCTTATGCATGATTCCATTCCTTGTGACCGGTTGGTCACTTTCTGTTGAGGGTCCAGGCCAGCAAGAACCAAGCAGCAACCTGTGCTGTTTTCCCATGGTCAGGTAAGAGACATCCAGAGCTGACCACTCCTGAGGCAGCACAGCATGGCAGCCTCACTGACGGTCGGTGGGGACTCTTGCCTCTCTACTCTGCATGATTATGGTGGCATGGAGTTGGCTCATCATTGTTGGGAGGAGGAACACCCATCCAGGTTTGCAAAGGTCTGTGAGATATTCCCTGACCCAGAGCTGATGCTCTGAAACCAGTACAATCAGAGCAAACCAGGCTGCTCAGTGTGAGGTGATTAGCCTGGTGTGAAGTTGTGTCTCAGGCATCCAGGTCTCGTCAAGTGTCACATGATGTTGGTCACTGTGGCAAGGGTGTTGGCTGGGATTGCTGGGGCAGCCATGTGCCAGTGGTTCTGTGTCAACCCAGTGGCTCACAGTCCCTGAGCCTGGGGCAACAGATAAGGTACCCAGGATTGGAGGGCCCTTTGAAGGAGCTTGCAGTGTCCAGCCTGACCCCTGGGTGGCTTTTCCTACCTCCATTCCCAAACTCTCTGGGCAGAAGGCTATGTGGGCTGTCCAGGCAAGCAGAGAAAGGAACAGAGGCCAGATGGTAAGACACTAAGGCAAGATGGACAGAGCATGTCAGGCCAACTCCCATGACACCAACAGAGCAGTCTACCTGCCCGCCCATGCACAGCAGAAAGCCCCGGGGTTAAGCGGGTTAGTCTGCAGGGTGGACCGTTAACTTAAAGATTACTGAGTATCCTGTTGAGAAAAGATTCTGGAGCGAAAGAAAGAGGAGCTCGTGCAGATTCTCTGACACTCTGATTTGGAGTTTTGGGTTCTGAGGGTTGAGAGGTAGCAAGGCTGGGAGCTGGAAGGATGGGAGCCAGGCTGCGTGGCTCAGTGTGGAGTGCGGAGACTTCAGGACTGACACATTCTGACTAAACCCAGCCCTGGCCCATGGGACTGGCGTCCATCACAAGCTGTCCTCCATTCTTCCAGCCTTCTGGCTACTGAGCATCTATCACTTGCTAGACACTCTGCTAGGCATCCTTGCATGTGCCCACCCTCAGTCTCACAGGAGTAACTTGTTCAAGACTCCTCAGGTATTGGGCAGAGTGAGGTTGGCTTAGCTTCTATGATGCCTGCCACCTCTTGCTTCCACCTCCCAATGTGGGAGTCTGTGGTTACAGAACAGTGCTCCAATGGAACTGTCACTGGTGGAGTATCAGCCCTCTACTTCCCCACCCCCGGTTGGCCATTGTTCTAACATGAGGTCACCAGAAATGCCTCACCAGCCCTGGGCTGCTGGCTTTTCCAGTCTTCTTTGAGCTGCGCTCCAGTGAAGCCCTGGCTACAGGACTGGTTTTATATACATATGTTTTCAGCCACTCAGCATAGCTTTGCCCTTGGCAAAACTCGAAGTGGAAACCTTTGATCGTGCCATTCAGCCCAGAGTACAGACGGATGGCTCTTTCTCTGATCACACACTCTTACCCAGCCTTGGGGCTGGGAGCACAGCCTCCCATTTCCACAGCCCCTGTAACTCTCCCCGACAACATTCTGTCCTCTTGCTTGCTGAATCACGGTACCTCTGGCTGCAGGGCCTTGACTTTGAATAAAGAGACAGATGCCCTGTAATTACCAGGCTTCCTTCTGACAGCTGGGGAATTGGCGAGTCACTGCCTTGCTTTGAATGGAGAATTTTGAGCCGTATTTTAAAGAGCCAGGCCAGACACTTAAAGGTGACAAGAGAAACAGAAGGGTTCCTTCCACCTTCCTAAATTAGAGGCCAGAGGCTCAGAATCACAGCCTGGAGATTCTAGGGACTTGGTGATAGCATGAGAAAAGGCAGAAGGATGCCACCACCCATCCAGTGCCATGCTGAGCCACCTTCTTCGTAAGCCTTGTTTGATCAACTGAAGGGCACTTCATCAGGAATGTTTAACTTCAGAATTCCCAGTGTGGCTAAACCCAAACCCACTCAACCATGCCACATCACCAGGCCCACCACTGGTTCTTTCTTTACATGACTGCCACCGACCCTTTGAGTTAGTAAGATGCTCCTATATATTTAGAACATAAAGTTGAAATGTGACAAATTTAGTCCAAATTCCAAACGTGACATTTTGCCCAGCATTGGACGACGTCCCCAAATCAGGAAGGATTGTATTAAGAAAGACTGAGCTGGGGGACCACATCCACTCACTCCTGAGCCTTTTTTCCTGAAACTGACACCAACACCAGCTGAAGAGGCTTGGGAGATGTTTCAGCAGTGAAGAACACTGGCTCCTCTACTGTGGTAACAAGGGCAGTGAGTACCCAGCGCAGAGCTGGCAAAAAATAGGAGCTGAAAAGTTAAAAATGACCTTGCCAAAGCTTTGTGCTTGGCACTGCTGTAAGTCCTTATCATGTCCCTGCCACCTGTGTGTGTGTGTGTATACATGTGTGTCTATGTGTGTGTGCATGTGTGTATATGTATGTACATGTGTGTGTGTGCATGTATATGTGTGCATGTGTGTGTATGTGTATGCGTGGTGTATATATGTGTATATACTTGAGTCCCAACACTCACATGGTAACTTGCAATTTCTGTTAACTCCTGTCTCTTCTGGCCTCTCCAGGATCACTCAGGCCCGCAAGCATCCCTAATACTGCAAGGGATCCCCCAGAGACATCTTTTAGGGTATCAACTTGACAAACTCTAAATCATGGTCACCAGACATGCACATGTTAAACAAACATCCAGGAAAAACACTCATATACATAACTAAAACACACACACACACACACACACAAGCACACACAAGGTAAAGTTGAGCCTGGTACTATAGGTCTGTAAACCCAGCTACTCCAGGAAGCTGAGACAGGTGGATTAGAAGTTTAAAGCCACCTGGGATACACGGAGAATTTAAGGTTAGCAGCACTGAGAACCTGTCCCAAAATAAAAGACGAGGACTGGGATGTAGCTCAGTGGCGGAGCACTTGCCCAGCACTCTTGAGGTCCTGAGCTGGGTCCCAGCATCACAAAACCATCACAGTGGGCTTGCTCACTCGGGGCCTGCTGCAGAGACACAGTCGTCCTCACGTTCAGGTGCCAGACTTTTGAAAACAAGTGCTAGAACCACTTTTTATTTTTTTAATAACCCTGAAGCCTGGCAGACTGGCAGTTGTAATGGAGAAGGCCATTTATATGAAATTTTAAATTTTCTAAAAGGTGAGCAGAGACCCAGGTGGGAGCCTCACAGTAAGCTCTCGGATGCACGGCCTCGCTGACGACCTCATTTCCAGACCAGTGTTTCTGAGCCGGCAGTAAATGAGGTTTAACTAAGCACACCTTTCTCTCTTGACCCTGATTCAGTTCCTTGTGAAGGCGTCACCCATGTGGTTCAGGATGAAAATTAAAGGACAAAATGGGGCTTGTCTTGTGGCCCCAAGGGAAGGAATAGTTTCTCTACCAGCAGTGAGCAGGCCAGAGGCCCTGAGGCCAGGGGGCTGGGCCAGGCTGCTAGGAAGACAGAACTCCTTGTTTCTGCCAGGCTCTTGGCCAGGGTTGGCCTGATAGCATGATTTTCTGCCTTCCAGAAACTGTGAGGAACCTGAGGCACACAGTAGGGATAATCAGGGCTCAGTGGGTCCACAGCCCCAGTGAAGGAAGGAAAAGGTCACAGGGACAGGCCTCAGAGGCTGCTTATGAGAGAATCTGTCCAACAGCCTGGACCTCCTTTCCAAAATTGTGGTAAGCTCCAGGATCACTCAGGCCCCCAAGCATTCCTAACACTGCAAGGGATCCCCCAGAGACAGCTTTTAGGGTGTCAACTTGACAGACTCTAAATCACCTGGGAGACATGCATTATCTTATTGCATAGAGGCAAAGAGACCTACTCACTGTGGGCGGGGCCTTTCTTTAACTGGGTCCTAGATGATGTAAGTGGAGCAGGGGTTAAGAGTAGGACGTGTGCAGTCACTGCACCCTGCTGCTTACCTCTGAACGCAGTGCGACCAACTGTCCCCAAGCTTCTACCCGTGTGACTTCCCTCCAGTGATGGATTGTAACCAGGAACTGTGAGCTAAGATCTTTACCACTGGGTGACTATTCCAAGCTCACTATTCTGCCAGCCAGTGCCTGTTGCCCAGAACCAAACTCCATTATCTCTGCCCAATCATCATAGATGGTTGCCAAGATATAAATACATCCAAATCTGTCAATCACAGATGAGAAAGAAAAGCACAGAACTTGGCTGGGACCCTTGAGGCAGACACACCATGGCGTGGTCTATGAGGAGAATTTCAATGTGTCTGCGTGTAGGATTCTGGCATACAGTGGGCCAGCCAGCCACGGCAGGGTTGAGGGAGCCCAGCACTGTTCTCTCATTCAAACACACACCCCAGGTTCCTCTGGTTTTATTATCCAAATTGGCCCAGGGATAAACTGCAGAGTAAGCAGGCTCTGAGACCTCCTAAGGAGCCAGCCACATGTCACTGTTCTGGCAGAAGGCGGCAGAGGGGCTCTACGGCCTCTGGCTTTGGTTGAATCAAGCCTGAGAATGGGAAGGAAGCACCAGGACCCCCACCCCCACCCCAACTCCCATGCAGACTCTTGTCAGACAGCTCTCTATCCACTTCTGCTAGTTCCCTAGAAAGGCCGGGAGGTAGCTGAGGAAGCCATGCTGAGCCTCCTGCTGAGCAAATCCCTTCCCACGAGGAGGCATGTGATGGGCCCACATCTTTCATGGTTCTGTGCTGGGGACTGGAGCTATACAGCTCAGTTGTTGAGAGTACCATGTAGCACTGCTTGATCTGGGCACAATAGTAATCCTAGCACTTGGGAGCAAAAGGAGGCAGATCAGAAGTTCAAGGTCATTCATTGCTATACTAGGCTACCCTGTGTCACGGGAGACACAAAATCAGGGCCTCAGAGTGAGTGCTTGTAGCACACGCATGAAGACTGGAGTGGAGGTCCCTAGAACCTACAGATGCAGCAGGTGGCATCGGCCCGCCAATAATTCCAGTGCGGACAGGCTGAGACAGGGATTATGAAACAAGCTGGCTGGCAAGGCTAGCCTGTATCGGGAGCTCTGCGTTCAACTGAGAGGCCTGCCTCAATGAAACAAGGTGGAGATCAATCAAGGAAAAGTCTCAGGGTCAACCTGGGACTGCCACACATACAATCACACATGTGCAGTACATGTACACATGATCATACAGTTGTGAAATACATACACAAATGCAAAAAAAAAATAAGCAAAGAAATGCACAGAGTGTACTCATGGATACTGTCTCCATGACAGATGTGCCCAGACTCCAAGGCTGGGTACATCCACTGACAGTCTTCAGAATGTCTGGAGGGGGAGGAAGGCTGTTCATCCTGCAGGCTTAGGGCAAAAGATGGAATTTTAGAAGGACCCATGGAAATGTGCAAGTTCTACAAAAGGATTTATTAAAAACAGGGACTGAGAAGTCGTTTACTTAAGGTATGTCAAGGTATAACACAAAACTCAGCCTGAAGACACACTATGGTTTGGATCAGGAGTGCCTCACAAAGGCTGGCGTGGAAGGCTGGATGCTCAGGGCAGGGTCGTTGCCTCTCCAGTGTAGGGCCTAGTAGAAGTTATGTTATTGTTGTGTGTTTAGTGTGCCCTAGATGAGGATACTGGGATTCCAGCTCCCTGGCCTCTCTGCTCTCTGGTGGCTATAAAGGGAGTGGCTTTGTTCTTCCATAAATATTTCCCATGATCCTCTTCCTTACCACAGGCCCAAAGCAATAGAGCCAGCAACCGTGAACCAAAACACACCTTCCTTCCTCAATGGTTACTTAACCTGGGTACACTGTCATAGTCGCTAATTTAAGCCAAGTAGGGAGTAACTTGACTCAGTTTTAGAAGTCACGTGTGACCTGGAATATGGAGAATGCAACCTATTTGCAAAGATTTAGGACATTATCCTGCCCCACAGTGAGAGTGCCTACAACAGTAAGGAGCGCCCTTACCCTGTCCTCTAAGAAAAGAGGAGAGTGAGCTACAGAGAAGCTCTCGGTAAAGTGCTTGCTGTACAGCCCATGGGGGCCTGAGCTAAACCCCCAGAGCATAGGCTTTAAAAAGGCCAGGGTGGCAGTTCACAGTTATAGTCCTAGTGACTGAGAGGTAGAGACAGGTGATCCCCAGCTCAGTGATCAGCTGGCCTGTCCCAACAGGTGAATTCCAGGCCAGTGTGACAAACTATCTCAAAAGACAAGATGGATGGCTCTTGAGAAAAAACACCCAAGGTTGTCCTCGGGCTTCCACACATACACTCCCCAACACACACACATACACACACACACACACACACACACACACACACACACA